>JAAAKG020213245.1:0-22354 GCA_010014905.2 Druon quercuslanigerum | reverse complement strand
TAACCTGAAAATTGTAGTAAAAGACAAATTTCACTGTGTTCGTCAGGTTACTGTAACCAGGAATTTCTCTCTGTGTGTAAAATACCTTGAGCGAAATGTAACTATGTTATTGGAAAAGTTTTTTTTACGATTGGTCATTTTAGTTGGAAAATCTTGTTTTTTAGAAAATGAACGATTTTGTTTAAAAATTGGTTTCAGTTGTTGCTAATAGTTAATTTTTCAACTAAAAATATAATTTGCATTTTTGGTTAAAACTTTATATGTTTGTTAATAAATTCAGTTATTTGATTAAAAATTAACTTTATTAGACTGGAAACTAATTTTTTCAACTGAAAATTGTACTTTTCTATTTTAAGTTGAACATCATCGTCGCTTGAAAAAAAGCTATTTTTGTGAATTTTTTTCGTAGTATAGTTAAATATATTAATGCAGTGCTTGTAGAGCATAATAAATACACTTCTTAAATTTGTTTTAAAAAATTTATTTATTTTATACACTTTTTACGCTTGCAATCTGCAGCTAAAGTCAACTCCTCGAAAAGTAGGAAGGTGTGCGGTGTTAATGAAATCTCGATAACTACTAAACCGATTCTTATGAAATTTTGAACACATATTTTGTACACTTATATCAACCCATGGAACTAAAATTGTTTAAAAAATTTCATTTAAATCAAATTTTTTTTGGATAAAAACAGCGAAAAAAAATGACGAATTTTGTTTGTTTTTGGTTTATTCCTCCATTTTGTTATTTTCTCATATATATTAAAAATTATAGTTCCGTGGGTTGCTGCAGTTGTACTGAATCTAAAACTATCTGATTTTTCTGTTTCTGGTCAGTCGTTATCGAGATTTCATTAACACCGCACACCTTCCTACTTTTTGAGGAGTTGACTTTAGCTGCAGGTTGCAAGCGTAAAACGTGTATAAAATAAGAAAAATAAATTTTTTTAAATACATTTAAGAAGTGTATTTATTATGCTGTACAAGCACTACATTAATATATTTAATTATACTACCAAAAAAATTCACACAAATAGCTTTTTTTCAAGCGTTCAAGGTAGAATACTGCCTTAAAAAATCAACTAAATATTTTGTGCTAAATTCATATATTTTGTTGAAAATTCGTATTTTTTGCTCAACGTTAACTTTTTTTTGCATAAAATGTACCTTTTTTGTCGAAGCTTAATGTATTTTGTTGAAAATTTGTCTTTCGTGGTTCAGAATTTAACTTTTTTGCGGGAAGTTTGTGCACATTACTAAAAAATCATATTTTCTGGAAGAAAATTAATCTTCTTGGTTAAAAATTTATCTTTTTAAGTGAACATTCATTTATTTTCTATTTTGCTCTTTATCTTTGGGCAATGTTCCCAAGTTTGAGTGAGTATCCGAATATCCTGGCGAGTTAAGAACGGTGACTTTTTTCTCCAGGCTAAAAGCGTGCTAATTCGTATAGCTAATCTGCAAAACAGGAGTTTAAAACCACAAGTACGCTCAAAGTCCTTACAATAAATGACGAAAGTAATGATAAAAATGTGTAGTTGTTGGCGCTTCGTCTTGATTTCGGTCTTCTCACCTTCGAGCTTGGATACATTCTCAACTCTGGTTTGTAGGTAAAGTTACTATTTGGTCTATCCTCTTAAGATATCGCATTACCGCTAAGGAGCTTTTCGCCGTAGAGCATCCCGTCTCGGTATAAACTCTCCGCAAGTCGAAAACTAGACCGGATTAAAACTTATACGGGTCCCCATGTAATTGCATTGTTAATGGGAGACAGGAGAGAGACAGAATTTTAAAGTGAAGCGAGAGAGTACAAGTGATAGGGTGGGTGAATTGGAGATGAAGAAAAGGAGAGGCAGGAAAAGAGAAGTGTGAGATCGTAACCGTGAAAGGGGCGATCAAAGTCAGCCTTTCAATTATTCTAACCCGCCATTCCTATCGACAGTGTTAACTCAGTTCACTCTCTCAATTCATCGGTTTTACCTTTTTTCAATCTCTCTTTTTGGCTTAGAAAGTTTTAAGCTGATATCGAACCCCTTACTCCTTGGTACTTTGTCTTAAATACTGGCAGTCTTTCTCCGCAGTTCTTACTCAATAAAACCTAAATTTAAGATAAAGATAACTGAGCGGAACGAAAGGTTTTCAGAGTGCGAACGATTAAACTATTTAAGGACTTCAGAAAATCTTTATTCTGCGAAACGGATTTAAAGATGCTATCAAAACTTCCGGACTACTGATGGGCTATTAAACCTGGATTTGAAATCGGTGGCCAATTTACTTTGGCAGCAGGTCTGGGAAAACCTGAAAATCAGCGAAAAGGCAGGGATTTTAAAAAAATGGGAAAAGTCAAGGTAGTTTTGTTAGAAAGAATGGAAGTAACTGTCAAGTATAATCAGAGCTGACGCACAATAACTTTTGGTCATTCATTTTTCAAAAAAATTTTTAACAGTGGCGTATCTAAATTTGAAAGATTTAAGGGTATTTTTAAAAATTACAAGAAATGTCCAAGAGCTTTAAACTGTTTCAGAGCATTTGAAATATTTTAGGTCATTTTAAAAGTTTTGAAGGCATTTTCGAGAGACTTACAAATTTTTAAGCAGTTTCCACAGCATTTATATGATTTAAGAGATTTTATGAGATTTAGGAACTTTCCTTGAATTTTAGAAAATATGGAACGATTTTATAATGTCTACAAGGTTTTGGGAAAAATTTCATGATTCCAAAGATTTGATCGGGGGATTTTAAGGGATATTGAAATCTCTCTTTGAAAGGTAGTTTATTTGTGTGGCTTTTAAAGAATTTATTTACAAGAAGTGAGAAATTTGGTAAGATCTCAAAGATTTAAAAATATTGCGAGTTATTACCTAACACTAGGATATTTTAAAAGATTATAAGAAATTTTTAAGTGATTTCAATAATTTGAAAGAATTTCAAAGAACATGAAAGTTTCAAGGATTTCAAAAGATTTTAAGCGATTTGAAATATACCTGGGTGTTTTTAAAACGTTTTAATAACTTGAGGTAATTCCGATGGACTTAAACCATTTTTGGGCATTTTCAAAACTTGAAAGGTATTCTCAGAGCTTTAAAATTTTCCAATATTTTGGAAGGCTTCAAAAGATGTTATAATGTTTCAGAGTATCTTAGAAGATTTAAAAGAATTGTACAGAATTTAGGTTATTTTAAGGGTTTTCAAGAATCTGAGAGATATTAGTGAAATATTTGAAATATCTCAGGGTATTTTTAATAGATTCGAATCATTTGAACCGTTTTCAAAGTATGTCAAAGATTTTTTTTTAAATTACCAAGGAATTTTTTCAAGAGTTTCATAATATTACAAGGGATTTAAACGATTTCAAAGGATTTGGAATATTGCTCAAGATTTCAAGAAATTCACAAGAGCATTGAAGAAATTTAAGGGATCTCAAAAGATTTAAAGGCATTTTCAAGAGTTCTAAAACGTTGCAAGCCATATTGAAAAGATTTCAAATGATTTAAAGTATTTAAATAATTTAATTTAAAAATATTTCAAGAATAATTTAATAAATTTCAATAATTTGAAGATATTTCAAAGAAATTGAAATATTTTAGGGTATTTGAAAGATTTTCAGGGATTTTATAAATATAATATAAATCTCTGGATGCACTTAAATCAATTTTACAGGATTTCTGGAAATATCGTTATATTTCAGCGAATTTTACGACAATTTATCATGTTTTAATGTGTTTCACAGACTTTATTCACAAGAAGTTATGAGATTTAGTAACGTCTCAAAGATTCTAAGAGGTTTGTTTTAAAATAATGTTTGAAATTTATTTTGAATTCACCCTGCCAAGCCTGTCAATACAGTTAATTTTTTTCAATTCATTTTAAATTTTTATACACTTTATTAAATTATTCTCATTTACGTGGAAATTCTCTAAATTCAATTCAATTTTACTGTGACAAATGAATTTTTTTTAGTTTTCCTTTTCAATTCATTTGAATTTATGTGATTTTGCTGAAATTTGTTCGAAGTCTTATGAATCGAAATCCTTAAAATGCTTTTGAATTCCAAAGACCGTTAGTTAGAAATATTAACGCAAATTAGGCACTTTTAGAATAATAAGTGAAAAATAAAAAAACTTAATTAAAATGTTGTATTCCCAGGGAAATATTTTCTGTTGACTATATTGAGATGATTAAAGCGGACTTTTTATCTTCCAGGCTCGCGAAAAATAATGAGCATGTCGCTGGCACAAAGAGTGCCGTGATCACTAATTCAGGTGTAAAATATTTGCAGACTTTCTCTTTTAGTAGAGGCTGATCTCTAGCTATTGTTTGCAGCACACGACAGAAATTCCAGATAGGACCACAGAATAGTGCATAATACTACTTGCATGAAACCAGTCTCTAATCATGATCAAAGGGGGCGTGCAAATCAGAGTCAAATCACATTGTCAAAGGGGTATTTGGAAACACTGACGCATCTATTTCTCAAGATTTGCACCCTGGTTTCCATTATTCATAACGAAATCTGAAAGTCTTACATTGTAATTAATCTACCCCAATTGCAATCAGCGAAATTATTATTTTTGATTTTGTTGCCCCGGTCAGAAACTCTTATAGGTTTAGGTCGGGTGATCATCCTTCGTACTTTTTTCTAGGTAGGAGAATCGATGGGTGAGGTAGTAGGTGAAGTGTGGTTAAATTGAAGGGGGTAGAGGGGTAATTATGGGAGAGTAGAGGATTGGGAGTGATTGGGAGAATTGAGTGATGAGTGGGGGAAGTGAGGAGATATTATTCGAAGTGAGGGTCGAGGAAGTGATAGAAAATTACACGAAATGGGGGAGGGGAAGTGAGGGGAAATTGTTTGAAATAAGGGTAGGAGAAGTAGAGAAAGTAGTGGAAATGTTTAGAAATTGGGGTAGGTTGAACGGGAATGTTATCTGGGGAGGCGAGAAGAGGGGGAAGTATAGGAGGCTGAAATCGGCGAAGGGGCGAAGCTGGGAACGACTTAATTAACGTCTCAAAAGACTACGATATTACATAATTCTTTTTAAACAGTGACCTCCCTCATTTTGAGAAATTTAACTTTTTTTGTATAATCGACGAAACAACAGCACTTTTAAGATCCCCACAATTTTTCGAATTTGCAGTTTTTGAGAGTTCTCTACTCGTTTCGATTAACTTAAAATCCAGCATTCCCGGATATATTCAATGTATTATATTTTGTTAAATTTTGAGTTGATTGAAAAATGTCATGAGATTGTTAGTGCGACCCTTGCGGCGGGAAGGTGGGACTAATAAAATTTCTGAAAATTTTTAGATTCTAAACATTTTTTTGTATCTTTAATTCACTAATCTTTTTGATTTTGGGTTCATCGAAAAATTTTATAAGATTTTTTTTCTGTAGAGCTCCTACCGTAGGGTCAGCACACCTAAAACTCATAAAACAGTGATAATAAATATTTGGCGCACGTTTAAGGTGCTGACTTTTTTGGGATTTTGAGTGAATTGAAAATGGTTATGATTTTTTCGTAGAACTTTACAGGGATAATAATAATAAATGCAAAATGGAGAATTTGGGTTTTTCCTTGGAACAAAATTTGGTAGTCAATTCTGATTGTTCGATGCACAAGGCATTATCTCGTTTGAACTTCGGCACATTGGTTTACAGTGGAAACGGTTTGCGAGAAGTTCTCATGAAAACGACCACAATTCGTGTTCCTCGTAACCAGGAGTTGAAATTTCCAAGTGCACCTACATCAAGGAATAGATGAGTGAAGCGCAATTGGCAGGTTCTGTAAAGAGCATCTCCTTACTCCTCCGATTATTATCAAAGTTTAACATTAATTTTCAGGGTAAATTTCCTTTCACAGAGTTTATTGGGCAGCAAAAATTAGGTACTTAGAAAAAACTGGCAAAAATCATTAAAATAACTATCAAGGATAATAATTTTAAAAAACTTAATTTCAATTTAAAATTCTTTTCTTCCGTTACAATATTAAAATTCTGTTCTTTGAGTATTAATGGTCAGGGGCAAATAAGAGAATTTCAAAATGAAGGTTTTCGGCTACCCTGATATAATAAATAATGATGATAAAAGTAACTTATTTACTCTGTATTTCTGCATTTATCTCAGTTTTTTCCCCCTGACGATTGTATTTTTAGTTGAAATTTGTTTCATAGTTTGTTAAAGTCATTCTTTTTGTTCGCCAATTCAACCAACTTAACTAATTTACCCGTTTTCTTAAAAATACCTTTTTTAAGTTAAAAATGGACCTTTTCTGATAGAAAATTAATTTTCGATGTTTCAGAATTTAACTATTTTGTTTGATTTATTTCTCTCGTTTTGTTGAAAATTCAATTAGTTGGTTGAAGGTTAAACCACTATGCTAAGAAATAATTTTTTGGTGAAATATTGACCAATTTGCGCTTAAAATTGAAATACTCTGTTCATCATTTATTTTTTGGTTAACACTTATTCTCTTTGGTACAGTTTTTTTTAATGAAGGTTCATCTCTTTAGTTGAAAATTCAATTCTTTTTTATTAAAAATAATGCAACTATTTGATTGGAAATTACCTATTTTGATAAAGATTCTTATTGTCGGGTTAAAATTCCCCATTTTAAAGATTGAAATCTAAACATTTTGAATAAACTTTTTTGCTTTCTTGACTGGAAAATCTGTATTTTTTTAATCCGTTTTTTGATTGGAAACTTCAGTATTCGGTTAAAATTTCAACTACTTTGTTGAAAATTCAAGTATTTTACTTTAAAATCATCTTTTTTCGTCGAAAATTTAACGGTTTTGTGGAACATTATTCTTTTTGGCTTTAAAATTCGTTTTTTTACATAGGAAACTTATCTGTTTTTATTAAGAATTCAAATGTCTTCTCAAAAAATAAGTTATTTTGTTGAAAGTGCAACTGTTTTTGGTTAAAGTTGGAACATTTTTCTTCTAAAATTCAATCGTTTGTTTGAAAATTAATTTTTCTAACTTGAAAAATCAACAATTTCGTTAAAATGTTAAATATTTTGTTAAAAAGTCCTCTTTTTTGGTTGAAATAAATAATTTGAACATTTTAAAATTTGAATTTGAGAATTCTTTTATTCTGAGTATAAAAGATTCCATGCTAAAAATATAAATGCTTGTATTTAAATATTAATCGCCAGGGAAAATGAAAAATTGATCGGCGAAAAATCATAGAACTTTTACGGACACCCTGTGTAATAAAAATTAAAAAATTATCCGAAATTCAATTAAAATTAGTTGAAATTAATTTTATGGAAAAATAATATTTGAATGTCTTAAAACAAAACTCTACTCTCTAAATTTGAATCAGTGACATGTCACTGATTGTGAGTGAGATTTCGCTGATTGATAGGTAAAATACTTAAAGATTTTTTCAATCAGTGAATTTTTCTTTGATTCATATTTAGAGAGTATAATTAGGAAATTGAGAAAAATAGAATAATCTATTATTCTTCATAAATCAGAAAATTTACTAAAGGAAGGAAGAATTGTAATTGACATTCATCTCGTATGCCAGAGGTTCTTGAGCTGGATTTCCTTCATTTATTTCCATTACCTTCGTGAATATCTGTTACGAGCTATGACTCCCCTTGGGCTTTAACAACGGGAGACAATCGGAAAATTTCTCGTCGAGCTAAATTGTCATTTAATAGCGCTGTTATGAGAAAAAAGTCCATTTCTCAGGAGAATTCTTCTTTCCGAGAAAATTAGCCGGTATACTGCAGCGTCAAAAGAACAAGTAAAAAATATTTTCCCTTCTGTTCTTCATAAGCTGTTCTTAAATAATAAATAATTATTTAATAATAAATTTAATAATAATTAATGATAAAGCTGTTCTTAAAACCAAAGATTAATAATATTAAAATAAAGTTATTAATATTATATCTATATTTATAATTAATACTTTTGTTAGTATCATTTTTCATTTTGTGAATATTAGTACATATTGAATTTCGCCGTTTTCTCCTTAGAGTCGCAGTGCAATAATATATTAATACTATCTGTCAATCAGTGAAATATGATTTAGCCTAAAAATCTTATGCGCATTTTATTTAAGAGTCACATTTAGCATCCTATCTATAGAATTGAAATCATAAATGGAATGATTTAATTAATTATTTCTTAAGTTTATGAAAATGGAAAATTTATATATTTTGGGGTTTCCAGGTGATACATGGCGTGCATATTGAACCATTCCACGAGGTGAAAAAACGCAGTATCAGTCAACCACTTAGGATTCTACTTTCGTACGACGAGAGCGTCTATCGGTGAGCGATTTCTTTCTTCTAAATTTATCATTGCAGACTAGGTCATTGATGTGCATTTCAATATATAATTATTTCGCTTTTGAAATTTAAATGAATTTGAATATTATTATCTAGTTAATATCGACACTGATATTATTGTTATTGAATATTATAAAATTATCATCAATTTTAATTATAGGTTGCTATAGGACCTGAAAAACTTTTATAATCTGGAAATGTCACGGAATTTTTAAAAAGCGACTGGAATTTTGTTGGTCGCTGAAACCTAATTTAAATTTGACTAATAATTATGAAAGTTTTAAAGTGTTTGGACATTTTGAAGTAGAAATATAACTATTCTTTAGAACAAATCGTTTAGTTAAGATTGCTCATATCTGACAAAATTGGTAGTTTTGCATGTTTGGCTTCAACTTGAGGCAAAAACGGCAACTCTTATTCAATTCGACTGTTCTATAGTTGATTTTATTCTTCACAAAATTCTGAATATTTTTACTTGGTTTGGCTTTATTTATTTTTTATTATTTAGAAATTTTTTAAAAAATGTAGAAATATCATTGTTTTTTGCAAACAAATTTTTTCTTTCATGAGTTTAATCGTTATATAAACCCTGATAAAAGCAAGTCAGAGTTCTAAAAAATGTTCAAAAAAGTAAAGTGAGTTATTGGTCATTAGGACTTACATTACGAATTGAAACATTTTTCTAAAGCGAAAGTAAAATCAGAAAAAAGTGACTTTTTTCTTAAGGAAGGTTCAGCATCTGTTACAAGAATTAATTCGAATTGACAATCATGATATTTTTATAATATACCGATATTGTTTTTACGAATGCAAAATTCAAAATTTGTCAGCTTCAAATTACAGAAATTTGAAAGTTGACTAATTTAGGCATTGTTCATTTTGAAATACTTAAAATCGAAAATGATATATCAAGACATTTAGTTAGAATGGTTTTCGATCAAATACTATCTCATTTTGAACTTAAAATGATTGGATGAAGAATATCTCTAATTTATAATTAGCGGTACTTTAAATTTTACAATTTTGTTTAGTTTATTTAGACAATAGGAGCTTCAGTGTAGTAAATGGAATAAATCCATCAAAGTAGTATTACATTTGTTCGCATTAATATTAATTAGCTTTCTGTAAATTCTATTAATTTTTTTGTAAATTGAAGCGAAATTATTGAAATTTTTTCAAATTAAGAGTTTTTTATTTGTGACTAGAACTTAAAGCTGAGTTCAAGGTTTTACTTGGTTCATTGTTCAAAATCATAAACAGAAATATAAAGCATTAATAAACAAGAAGAAAAAAATGAATTTTCAACAAAGCAGTTCAACTTTGAATCTAGTTGAATTTTCAACCAAAAAAGATTAATTCCGAACGAAAAATGTAATATTTTACATTTCAATCAAAAAAATTCTAATTTGAATTCAGTCAGTTAACTTCATCAAAAAAAGACGAACTTTCAACAAAATAGTTGATTTTCCAACCAAAGAAGATTTAATAGTCAAGAAAGAACCAAAATTCAACCAAATCGTTGAATTTCGAAGCCAAAAAAACATTTATTGTGAACAAAATAGTTGACCTTTGTTCCTAGTAGTTGAATTTTCAACCAAAAAAGGGGAATTTGCAAACAAGAAATAACTACAGAATTTTTAGCTGTTTTCTTATTTTTTTATTGGGTTCTATTAATTCAGTTCGCATTTGAGTGAAGAAATAAGAAAAATGTGAAAAGATGGGAATAGGGAAAAACTGTGAAGCCTAGCCTGGGACAAATAAAAGAAACTTTGACTAATTTTTATTATTTTCAAATGTCTAATAAAATACGTAAAATCACGTATCACAGAAAAGTATGTTAGTTTTGTTTGTAGAAAAAATTTCTAAACAATCTAATTTTTCTAATTTCTACTTTTTTACACTATAATCTTTATTATCAGACATACAAAAATGTTTTAAACACATGAGAATTTGAAAAACAGAAAAAACTGTCTTCAAATAGTTTTGTTTGTATTTTAAATTTTATTTTAATCTAGCTTACTTACAAAAATACTTGGAACAATTTACGCCTCCCTATTAAAAAGAATAGCATAGATAAAATTATTGAGGATAAAGAATTCAAATATATCTGCTGATAGATATAGATTTAAAAAGATTCCAAGATGAGCATTTTTCAATTCTGCTATTTATCTATTTTTCAATCTTTGATCTACTTAAATTTTTTTCTTGTATATTTTTATCAGTAGATTATGCTAAAGTGTTTTACAGATTTTTCAAAGTAAGCTACAAATAATTTTTTAACTGCATAAATGAGTAAAAAACTTGCTAAATGAAGCCTCTACTGTTCAAAGACACCTAAAATCGAATTACTAAACCGCTGTGATCTCTGTAAATCCTTATGCATGTAGAGAAAAATACCGTCAACTCCATTAAAAATATTATTGAATAATTATTATCATTATAATTTAATTTATATCAAGTTATTCAATGACGAATTGCTTAACTATTATTTAATATAATAAATGATTCATGGTAACTATTGTTCAATTATATTGAAATATTATTTCTAATTAAATAGTTTGAATATTTGGAGCCGAATCATAATAATCTTAATACAGTAAAATTATTATTACAACTTATCTTTAAAAATATAATAATATAATATTGTATAATATATAAATATTTAACATTAATTATAAGTTTCGTTATCTCCGAGTTGGTGATATTCTTTTGAGTTTTTCGGTGACGTATTCGTTTGTCTATTTTCTAGTTCGCCATGTTACAGTTCACTTTTATCAACCATTTTCAAAACTTGTGTGCAAAATTAGGTCTATCTTCGTTTTCCCGTATTATTAAAATAAAAAAATCATTTTTCTACTTACTTGAGTTAACGATGTTCTTCCAAAAGTGGACAGTGTAAACTTGCTAGTATAAAAAACGAAAAATTTAATTTTCGAGTAAATTACAGTCCGGCATTGTTACAAAAAGGAAACTTGGCAATCGCAATATGCGGATTTGCGAGAAATGCTGAATTACATAGGATGACATGAAGCATCATAAAAAGTTCTCGTTACACTGACTAGGATTCCCGACCGTGTTTTTGGTGATCCCGGCGGACCACCAAAAAGGGTGACCCGGTGCAACGAGCAATTGCAGCGACAGCAGTATGTTTGTTACGGCAAAATGCCGTACAGACACAGTGGTTTCCGGTGATTCCAGCCGAGTCAGCGGCCTTCGGTTTTAGTTCAAGAGACGAATTTTCCGTCCACGTCCTCCCGATGATGTAACGAAGCTGGCTTTATACGAAAAAAAAACACAAGAAAATCTACACTAGTTTCATAGAAATAGTGCTTGGTTCCAATTCAGTGTGCCATTTGGTGCTCTTATTGTTAGCTGAATCCAAAATGCACATCACGGAATGTAAACGTCGTGGATAATTGGAGAAATGGTTATATCTTGGAAATGGTTAAGCCTTCTCTTATAGCTTGGGGTAGTCAGAAATCCTTTCACGTTTATGGAGAAGTAAGTGTAGTAGAATCGTAACCTTTAACGACAGTGGAGACTATCGGGATAAAAAATTATGCATAATAAAAACAGAGGTCACATTGCGTCCACTATTTCCAACTAACCCCCTCCCCTCCCTTTTCCCACGTTAAATTTGAAAAATCCCCTTAAACATCTAAAATGAAGAATTTTTTCCCATTTTCCCCTTTTACTCCATTTTACAAGATTTTAATTCATTTTTTGAAGACTTATAAACAACATTTTTTAAATAGGTAACGACTAGATCCAGAAACTTAACCCTAATAATTCAAATAAAAATATTTTATCGGAACAAAATGAATATTTAACGAAATAGTTGAATTTTCAATAAAAAAGATCAATTTGAAACCAAGACTATTAATTTTCTACCAAGTAAGAGGAATTTTTTACAAAACGATATGAAAATTTTTAATTACAATTGTTAATCTTTAACCAAATTGTCTAACTTTCTTATCAAGAAGACAATTTTTCCACAAAACAGTTTAATTTTTAACACAAAAATTTAAAGTTTTAACCCAAACAAAAAATAAAAAAATCTTCAACAAAGCAGTGAAAGTTTCAACCAAGCAGACAATTCTTTTAAATTCTTTTCAAGGTAAAAAAGCAAATTTTTTCTAAAACGGTTACATTTTTTTAAATAAAAAGGATGATTTTAACAAAATAAATAATTCGGGGACCGGTCGATACTACACATATCGAATCTACACATGGTATGAACGCTGCACATTAAAGCTTAAACGTCGAATCTACACATTTAAGTCTGCACATTAATGTCTCCACGATTAACTCTACAACTTTTCATAAATGAATTTTTTAGGACTTTACGCAGTCACTGTGCACATTAAAATCTCCACGCAAAAAAAAACCTGCACATTTAACATTATACCTACACATTTAACCCTGCACATTTTAGTAGCCTGATTTTAGGGGTTCCATTTTCAATCAGATTGGGGAACGCAAAGCTGATGCAACGCTGTGTTAGCTCTATTTTTTAAAAAGAATTCAACTTCTGGTCTTGCTTAGGAGATACTTGTCGTGAAAAATTACAATAAAGGTTAGTCTTCTTTGTGACGTTCCAGGGGCGTTCCTGCAACGTTCCATGCTATTAGGGTACTGATGTCAAACACGGATAACGAAATATAAATTTGGAGTTGCCAATCGGATTCAATCAATTTAAAGACTCAAATAATGCACAGCGAGACCAATTTCAAATCCAAAAATAAAATTTCAGGTCGGTTCCACAGAATAAAGTAATTATACAATTTGTTGCAGAAAATTTTTCTGATGGATAAAGTTTTATTCAGAAAAGTTCGCGTTTTTTAAAACATATCTGTTGTCATGGAAAAACAAAAGAAAATTTAACCGATATTTTGTTACAGTTTATCCTATAAAGTTAATTTTTGTTGCAGCGAATTTTTCAACGGAAATCGATGTAAAGTTTATCTTCTGTTTTTTCTGTGTCATGAAGCCAATTATTATTTTGAAAAATATTGAGTGCAACAAGGAAGTTTGAATAATCTCTCGGACACAAGGTTACAAAATTCTACCCACCGCACTGGTCATTGGTGTCCGCAGCGGCAACCGTTGTGCAAACAGGTTCAAATTTTCTTGTTGCGCTCGATATTTTTGGAAACATTGATCGATTTTAATAGTTTTCCTAAAATTTCATTTTCCGATATTGAAGTGGACATGCTCGAGAATATTTAAGTCCTGAAACCAATGTACTTCAACTGGTCTCGCAAAAGTTTTACTTTATTAGAGCCTAGAGCGTGCGACTGTTGGTTCTCGCGCCGCGCGCTCGATGGTATATTTGTCTTGCCCTTGGCGCTCCAGAATGCAGACACCTTGCGCTACGCCCGCCTTTTAAAATTAAAGGTCAAAACATCGAAAACTGTCATTTTTTAATAGTGAATTCTCTTTTGTTAAAGCTCCTTGGGCTTTAACGAACTCATTCTTATGACGTATCTCATGCTTCGTACTTAATTTGGACAAAAATTCGACCTTTTCTACATTATTTTCAACTCTAACATATTAAATGTATATTATATTTATTTCTGCCCCTCGACTTGGTACTGCGCTTTTTCAAATATTGCAAAATAGTGTACAAATTTTATTTTTCATGATTATTTTAATATTTGTTTTTTATTTTGCATTAAATTGCATTAGTATTGGAGCAAAATTATTTTTACTGTATTCTTTTTATCATTAAAAAAATGCGCATTCTATCACATTTAAAATTATTATTAAACATTTTACTGTAACTTGTATCGTTTTTCATAAATTTTGTTTGTATATATTCAGTGTAGATATAATTTAGGCAAAGAATGTTGTTAATTAAAATATTATTGTATCTTGTGTCCTACTTCCAAAAAGTTTTTTTTTTTACTTTTAATATATTTTTATAATCAGAGTTTCTAACAAACTTGTAAATATTTTTGGTTGAGCTACTTTTGTCTTTTAATTCTGCTTATCTCTTGTGTCGATTTTTAAAGAGTTTACTGTTTAAATGTTAAATCTTATTTTTTACGATTGAAAGAAAATCTACTCATCCTCTCTAAAAATGATTAATAACAAATGTATAGATCTTTTTGGGGTTAACAAATTAAATCTGTTAATTTTAGTTTGCACCTTGTGTCGCTTTCCGAAAAATGTAATTTTTTAATTTTGAATCTTATTTTTTACGATTAAAACAAAATGCACATGTCCTATCAACATGAAAAATTTGAATGAGTTCTCACAATTTTTGGAAGAGAAACTTTTGTCTATTTATTTTTCAAAAAGCTTGTGTCGTTTTCCCAATACTTAAATTTTTTATTTTTAATATTTTTTCTTGTGATTAAAAGAAAAAACTATTTGAATTTTGAACTTTTCGACAAAGTTCAAAAAGTTGTCATGATAATCTGATTAGGCTTTCAAAAATCAGCGTCTTTCTTCTCTTGACTTTTTTTACATATCATGCAATGTTCGGCTTAACATTTTCATTTTGGTTTGTTTTTTTGGATTTTGAAAATACTATAACTCTCCTAATTTTCTTTTTATCAAAAAAAGTCATTATGGTAAATTATTCGAGTTTCCGAGTACATAAAATATTTCTCAAGCTGGAAAAGATAAATCTGGTTGCGAAAGATATCAAGGTAAACATCATCGAATATACAACGAATATTAGGGCCATTTTTCTTGACCAATTTCGTTATTGATGTACAGTGAACCGATTTTTTTTTAAGTCGTGGTTTCCTATCCAGTTAATTGATACAAATCTTTCAAATCAATTTTTAAGTTCAGAAGGCCAACATGCATTGACAAAATATAGCTTCACTGAATGTATTTTTTTTTTTAATATTTATTTAGTACGCTAGTGTAGTATGCCTATAACATATGGCATATTAAGTATGTTAACCAGGTTTGTCTTTTATTTCACTATGCAAATACTAGGTTGAAATCAAGTTCATGAAGGGGGACCTACAGCCTTAATCCAGATTCGAACTACTAAAAATATGGTAAAAGTATATAGGAAAAATTTCAATGATCAGGGATCAATTCGCGGAATTCTAATATGAAGACCGAGCGCATAACCGCCTCAGCCGCCGAGGCTACCATCTATTATTATATAAGTATCATTTATAGTTACCATTCCTAATTAATCTTTAGCATGTAAACTTATAATTAATAATCAAACTTATTATTATTTATAATTTATTATTTATAATAAACTGATGAAAATAATATTTTCTATAAGTTTAGCACGTATACTTTAATGTACAGAGTTTCATGTGTACAGTTTTAACGTGTAGACTTGAATGTGCACAGTCGGACGTGTACAATTTAATGTGCACAATTTCAACATGTAGACTTATCTGATAACGAAATTTACAATTCAAAAGAATTAATGTGCAGTTATTATATGTAGACTTTACTATGTAGACTTTAATGTGTAGACTTTAATGTGTAGACTTTTTCGACTTACTATTTAATGTGTAGACTTTTCACGTGGTAAATTAAGCGTGTTGATTTGAATATGTACACTTAAATGTAGAGACTTTCGTGGTGAGATGAATGTGTAGACTTCATGTGTAGACTCTCATGTGGTGAATTAAATGTGTAGAGTTGAACACCTTAATTTAATGTCTACACGCAATGTGCACAGTTGCACAATGTGTAGATCCGATATGTGTAGTATAGATAACCAGCCAATAATTCTGCTGAATAATACAATTTTTAAACAAAAAATATGAATTCTCAAAATAATATAGAAGGTAATATTAACTGAAAAATATTTTAATATTCAATAAAAAAGCAGTTGAATTCAGCCAAAAAGATTAAGTATTACCAAAATAGGTACATTATTAACTGAAGAGATGAATTTTCATCAAAAATGATAAACCTTCAACCAAAAGTTAGATTTTCTTATTGGGTTTGATTAATTTAATTCGCATTAAAGTTGAAAATAAAGAAAAAAGGAATAGCGGGGAATATAGGGAAAACTGTAAAGCATGCAATAAATAAATCAAAGTTTTTTTTTTAATTTTTAAAACTTCTAAACTACGTAATAAAATAAATTAAAATATGTATATTAGCACTCTTTAATAAATTTTAATTAATTTGGAGTTAATTGTTATATGACTTCGTTTTATATGTTAGCAAAATGGGTACTTAAAAACATATTCATCTTCATAAATTTCTAATTATCGTGAAAAATAACGTTTTTAATTTCTTTTTTTACACTGTAGTTTTTTGTAGCTGAGATTATAACATCTTTTTAACATATAAGTATTTAAAACTGATAAAAATCCATTAGAAAACAATTTGAACGTCTGCTGAGCCAAAAAGAGACAAAGTAGGTTTTTAAATAGTCATTTTTGTGGTTTTCAAATGATTTCTTTTTACCCTTTTACTGATGTTTATCCCTTTTTCGATCCTTGATCTTCTTAAATTTGTTTTAATTATTTTTATTGTTAGAAAGTGCTGAAGATTCAACAGATATTTCAAAGCTGTATAAAAAAATTAACACAAAAATGATAAGAAAACTTTATAAAGAAAAGACGCTAATTCTATTTCTACTTTTATTCATTAGTCACTAGAAACAAATATCATATATAAACTTTTTTAAATAAAATGGAATCCCCTTTTTCCGGAAAAAAAATTTCCCTTTTGAGCTAAACTTGTACTACTACAATGATGTGTTTCCTGTCAAAAGCAGCAACTGGCAGCAACTCAATAATATATATTTTACGACAATCATTGAAAAGGATATTGAATTAAAAAAATTTTAATAATACTTGAATTTTTAAGAATTCTGAACACCATTTCCTGTATTTGGAAATTTTAATACTGCAATTTTCCAACACATTGATGATGAAGCCACGTTTCCACCTGACGCCCCAACGGTCGTAACTTTCAACCATCGAGAATTTCAGTAGTTACTAAATGCCTCGGTGGCTTTTCTTACTCTCAAACTTTCAAAATGCCGTGAATTCCAAACTTTCTTTACTGCTCTCTTGCTCCCTTATAAGTCTCGTTTACTCTTTATTCTTTTTTAATTTTTTATTCCCTCTATATTTCATTATGTAACTTCGTCTTTAATCAATATTTTATTTATTTATTTTCAAACTAGATTCAATATTCCGGATATCAATTACAGGATTACATATTAAGTAATTCAGTGACGAACACAAAAAAAAACTTTCATGGGCTAAATGGAGGAAAATAAATATAGTTCTTAAGTAGAACTCTTTCGTCGATGTGAATGAAAGCAGACAATGAGATTTTGTGATAAGTTTGTAATTGGCTTTATCAATGCTCTGTTATTTTTGCATTTATTATTTATAGGTAGCAGACAGATTTGATATGGATGATTCAAGGAATCGTTGTGATTTAATTACGAAAAATGAGATACAGCTGCGGATCTATTTCTGAGACAGAGTAAATCTGAAAAGATTAATGAATTTCCTCTCTATCAGAGATTATTAATATTCTTATCACTATGAAAAGAAGTTGGCTCCAATCAAACGCATTGTCCTCTTGTTTATTTTGTTTTGAACTGTGTACCAAGCATAAACTACTTTCAATTAGAGTAATAATTGATAATAATTTTTTAATTAAAAAAATGAATGATTGAAATATTTACATATCTTGTTATGCTCTAACGTGCAAAACAAATATGAAAATGGCGCATTACGTAGAATCGTATAAATAAGGTAATTATTATACAACCTATTCTGGCTTTATAAAACACTAATATTAATCGCATAGATTTCTTGCTCAAAATAACAATACCTGCAGATTTTTGCAGACATTTAAAAATCTTCGTCCTCTAAATATCGAGATATAGAAATGAAATTATCATTCTACATAGCAGACGTCGAATTTAGTAACAAATTTTTGCAGGAAAAATTTGCAACAAATAAGTCAATAACTTCATTAACGGCGTTTACTTTTTACAAACTATTGTCTATGCCCTTATTCGCAAAGATTCATTATTCTTAGATATCGAGATATTTTTCTCGGAGCGATTCAGTGTTAAAAATTAATTAAAATAGAAATCATTTTACATTAATCAAATAATAATATAGTAATAATACCAGTTCTAAATTAATTATATACTACCACTGTAAAACCCTTTTCAGTGTCGAGAAAATCTTCCGAGTGCATTTTTAAAACCTCAAACCCGAATTATCATTGACCGCTTATAAGTTTTGAGTTTCTCATAGATTTTACCATTTTTGTGCGCCCCGTCCCAACGGGCTGAAGGCTATAAGGAATTTGTACAGATTTCAAGGGACTTAGCGAATTTGTAGAGTTTATCAGACATTTTAGGGAATTTCAAAGGTTTCAGGGTATTTAATTAAAAATATTCCAAGAGGCTCATCAGATTTTATGGGATTTTACGGAATTTAAGAGAATTTTAAAGATTTCATCATTTTTTAAAGAGTTTTGAAATGTATTATAGAATTCAAAACGTTTTACGGGTTTTACTCGACATTTTTTGGATGATGTCGGTTTTCAAAGCTTTTAGTTTTTTGTAAAAGATTCGAAGGATTTCACGCGATTTTATTGGAGATGTGTAGTGTATACTACATTTGAAAAATAGTGAACCCCTCTATTTAATTTATTTTGTTTTACTGTATGCTACTATTGACACTATTTTTCATTTCTCAACTAAGTCCGAAGCCTGTTATACCAATACAATCAATTTTTGTTTTTTCAAGAAAATTTGGTTTGAAACTATAAAACTGTGGGTAGTTCCACAGATTCGACTATCAATGTGTTTGTTGGTGCTCTGTTTCTTGATTTAATAAAAATGTTGTTTATAAAAAACTGGGACAACAAAATATTACATAAAGATTATCCAAGCCTAAATATTTTTCCTTTATTCTTTGAAGATTTATTTCCTTGTACAGATGTAGCGTGGCAAGTTCCAGTTATAGACCATGCGTGACATAAGTTTAGAACACGTTTTTCTTCGTATGACATATTTAATGAAGATTACTCGAACTTAAACATTTCTTAGAATTGCATTGATCACATAACCATTTTACATCTCTATTACAAGGCATTACCCTAATTTTGTTATTATTTTGAAAAAGATTTGCTAAGATAAAACAGTGGAAAAAGCGCTAATAACATTAAACATTTGAGTTTCTACAATTCTTGATTTAATACTAAGCTCCCTCTGAAGTTACGGTTTTAATCAGTGGCGTAACTGCCAGGGTGGCCAGGTAGGTTGCCTGGGGGTGACATCAGTGGCCCCAAAAATTATGGATTAATAGCCTATATTGTCATATTTTTGTTGAAAATGGAACAATTTTTTTAAAAAATCATTCTTTTTAGTTGAAAATTAGCCTTTTTGGGTGGAAAACTCATATATTTTTGTAGAAAGTGCATCTCTTTTTCGTTATAATCACAACTTTTGGGTTGAAAATTAGTCTATTTCACTTGAGGATTCAGCTGCTTTGTTGAAGATTCGTCATTTTTGTTTAGATTCAACTGTTTTTGGTTTTAAAGTATTAATCATCAATTTCCAAATGATTATTGACAACTTTGCCTTATCCTGCTACATTTGTCCAAAAACACATTTTTATTAACATTTAAATTAAAAGTGAATCACTAAAAGTCAGACAATTATATTAAAATAAATAACTAGATCATTAATTTAGGTTCTATTAAAATTTTACTATAAGCAAAAAATTAGTTTACATGTATTTTTTATATAATCTCAATAATCCAATCTTTGAAAACATATTTGGGTTGACATATAGTACGCGCCTTTTTTCATATGACGTAACTCTATGATACAACATGTAGGCAAAGTTCATTAATAATTTCCAAATCGCCAATCTATTATAACCTTGTTCTGGGAACGTTTCATAATTTAAATATTGATTTATTGACATTATTTGATCGACGTTTAATTAAATTCTAGCTGTGTTATTAGTAAAGGGAGGACATTTTTGCAGCAGGTTAATGAAGCTTCCAATTCATAATAACCTTATTCATTTTCTATCAGTACGTCAAATTGAAAATCTTGAATTTTTAAATCCTAGGGTTTGTAAAAAACTAACTCTTTCGAAGAATTTCCGGCGTGTTAAATATTTATCAGCAAGCATCAAGTGGCCGTTGCAGTGGACAGTGATGAGCCATTTATGGCAAAGGTTGCAGGTTTCACTTTCCACGTAATATGTGTACGGTTGCAGTTATTCAACGACCGCGGTTAATGCGATTCAATGATTTGCTCCATCATGCGTGTCTCACAACGAATCAATAAAATGCTTGTCTGCGTTATTCATAGGATTTTCGCGAGTTTCCTATCAAACGTGAAACACATTTTGCATGGAACGTGTATACTATGATTAGGGACTCCAGGGTTCGCCAATTCACCACAGCCCAAACGAAATATTGGTTCATTAAAAAAAAATTAATTTATGAATTGATCAAGTTTACTAATTGAATTGCAAACGAAAGTTATATCATTTTTTGTTTCATTTCGCTATATGGCTCATATTTTATAGATCAGACCTATCGAAAGAAAAGTGTTCTACCCATGAACTTGGCAGATTTACGTTTTTGTCTCCACAAGATGTTTGGGGGTTGTTTAAGCTTCCCATAAATATTTATACAAGAAAATCTACATTTTCTAGAAACAAAAACCACACGATATTTTTTGATTAATTTATTAGGATACGAAATCAGTTTAAAATATATGTGAAACACATCGCCTAACAGGATTGGTTACAAAGGGAAAATTTTAAGGGTTGTTCGAGCATACCCTAAAGATTCAAGTAAATAAATCGATACTAACTAACAACCAAATCCATGGGAGATTTTTAGATAAATCTATAGTAACCTCGGAAATCACTTAAAAATAAATGCAGGAATTGTCCCCTACAAGAAAAAGGATTTGAATGCGAGAGTTTCAAAAAAAAAAGAACCATGAAGATTTGTTCCTTATCCTATTGGGGTGGGAAATAACTTCAAAATAAGTGCAGGAAGCACATTTGTTTTGAGGGTTCTTTTAAAATCCTATACAGGTTCAATTAAAGAAATAGAGGTTCTGTAAAAATCAATACTAAGGGGGATGTTTCGATAAAAAAACTATTATGGTGAGAAATCGTTTTAGAATAAAAGTGGGAAACATATGCTAGCAGCAAAACTCGCTAAAATTATTTTATGTTTTGTGTTATCTTCCCTTACAGTCGTAAGTAAGCAAATCAACATTTAAAAAACAATCAAAATCACAAAAGATTTTTTTTATAAAACTAGTGGCGTCAGAAATGACTTTAAAACAAGTTTAGGAAGCATCTTCTAGCAATAAAAGTGGACGAATCTATTTCAATGGTTTTTTTAACATCCCTGAAGAATTCGATGAAGGAAAAAGACAATTTCAAAAACTCAAAACCACGCGAGATTTCTTATTAAACTATCCGGGTCAGAAATTGCTTTAGAATTATTCTGGGAAACATCCCCTAGAAAAAAAGGTCGTTAACCCATTAGGTCCTGACTGGACACATTTTTAAGATTTTTTTCAGCGGCTCTATTAACTATGAAATCGCTCATAGAAAAAATCGACAATACCTATTTCCGATGTAAAATTGTCTAAACTTTTGATTTATGCAGTTAGGATTATTAAAAAATGCATATTTGAAAAGTTATACTCATTTATTTAACAAAAAACCCGAATTGTCGAATGAAAAAAAATTTCATTTGTAATTTTCGGATCTAAATCGTTGATAGATTTTTTTTATTTGTGCATTAAAAGTGTCCATGCACTCTAACCTTCAAAATGTAGCGGCAGGTTTTTTTAAATTAAACATAGCGGCATCCAATATTGAGAATCTGCTATCAGATTTTCAAAATTCAAGATGGCGGATCCAATATGGCTGCTAAAAATGTCAAAAAGTGGTTCAATTTTCATAAAAATTCGTATAGGGGTTTTTTTGGGTCGCTGATTACGAATCTGCTATCAGGTTTTCAAAATTCAAGATGGCGGATCTAATATGGCTGCCAAAAATGTCAAAAAATGGTTCAGTTTTCATGAAA
>JAAAKG020213234.1:11231-22355 GCA_010014905.2 Druon quercuslanigerum | reverse complement strand
GTGTGTGTGTGTGTGTGTGTGTGTGTGTGTGTGTGTGTGTGTGTGTGTGTGTGTGTGTGTGTGTGTGTGTGTGTGCGGATTTGTGAATTTGCGTATATGACACTTTTTTGTGAAAACGCAATAACTTGAAAACGATTGCAGATAAACTGATAAAATGTAGGCAAATTATTTTCATCACTAATATCTTGAAATATTTATTGCGTTATTTTACCTCTTTGTAATATTTTATAAATTGGCTTATTATAGTAAATCTTTTTGCATTAACATAATTTAAGTTGGTGCAAGAACATAAAAGATTCCTTCATTCGAGATGCATCGATTGACCTATAATATTTATAGGAAATTATCGTAATTCATATTATATTTAAAATCTATGTTTACAGTAGCCATTTTTTTATTCTCATAATTTAAAGTTTATGCGAGAATAGAAAAGATTGTTAAATTGACATGAATCCATTGACCTATAATAGTAATAAATTGTATTTAGAAGTAAGGAAGTTATCGCCATTTATTTTATAATTAAATCGATTCTCATAATAACAATCTTTTAATTCTCATTATTTAAAGCTGATGCGAGAATAGAAAAGATGTGTCGATTCGACACGTGTCGATTGACCTATAATATTGAAACATTTGATTTAAGAGTAAGAAGGCAAAATGGGAATGCATAGTATTTAAAAATACGGGTTTTTATAGTAAAACTTTTTTCTTTACCATAATTCAAAATTGATGCAAGAATAAGAAAGATTCCTTGGTTTAAGACGAATCAATTGACATTTAATGTTGATTAATTTTATTAAAGAATAATGAAGTTATCGTCATTTATATTATATTAAAACTCAATTGTTATTGTAAAAATTTTCTCATTCTCATAATTTGAAATTGATGTGAGAATAGAAAAGATGTTTTGATTGTAGTCAAATCGATTGAACTATAATATTGATACATTTTAAAAAAGCGTAAGGAAGCTATAGTAATGCATAATATTTAAAACGTCTATTTTGAACATAAACACTTTTTTAATAGACATAATTCAAAGTTGATGCGTGAATACAAAAGACTTTTTGATCATAAATGTTCAACTACAATAATTCTAAAGATTTTTTTTAAAAAATCATAAAGTTGGAAAAGGGATAGGGTGCGACAGTACTTTGCTTTTCATTTTCCAGCTCAAAAAATTACCATTTCAGATAAAAAATTTGATTTGTTCTGATTTTTGTCTTTGCCAATAGGGGAAAAAGTGCTCGAGAAATGAGCAGCATATAATTATCAATAAAAGAAAGTGGAAGCACTCAAGATCGAATTCACAACTAGTTTTTACACTTTTGTATACATTGCACTTTTTACAATAGCATAACTCAGATAAAAATGGAGAAAACCTGATTTTTTTCGTTCATGACATTTTCGGTTGGCTATAATGATAACACATTTTTTTAAATACTGCTCCCAGAAAGTAGAAAATTTAAATAATATAAAAATGATATGATATAATTTAATTGATGCTTTTACTCTCTAATTTTTTCATGTAGTCTGGTCACTTTCGGCGTGAATATCTCAGAGAGGAAAAATCGTAAAAAAAACTGTACAGTGCATGTCAATGTGTCATTATTTTTGTTTATTGCATGCTTAGCGGTTATTGTGCAAAAATCTGGTGAGGAACTGTCATCCCTTATTTTCCGCAAAGCACAGAAATAATGCGCTTGAAGTAGATACACTACCGTGCAAATATTGTGTTCAACAAAATTTTATTATTAAATCTTGTATAGAAACTAGAAAATAGACTCAATGATTATATGCAAATTTTCTTTAAAAATACTTTAAAATACCGAAAATATTACGACAAGTCAAACAAAGTTTTTTTCATCAATGTGTCCACCTTTCACTGAAAAAAACAATTAGTTGGGGCAACTAATAAAATTTTTGGGACAACTATTTTAGTTAGTAAATAATGGTACTGCTATTTAGTTAGTTATGAGAACTAGTTTTTTTAGCTGGGGCACGAGTAGTTGTCGTTACTATCTCATAAGATAGACTTACTACTTCAGTTTGACAAAACCACTATCCAGAGGTAGTTGATCTTACTAATAGAGTTAGCCATGTCTACTAACGTGGGTATAACTATTTTATTTTTGTTACCCATTTTTGTATTTGCAAATGCACTTTGTAAGTTAGGATTTCCAGTAAGACTGACCATAGAACAGATTTGATTTTACAACATACACAGCTTCAAATGCTTCGATTTATAATTCCCGAAGCCTAAACTTTCCAGCACTTCTCATAATCCCATCATGTATACAAAAAGAAGACATCAAGTGAACAGCTAGTTATGACGTCCATGTCTGAACGTTCCCTGTCATTTTATCGCAGATTTCTTGGCATCCTTTTCGCGTTCTCAGTCGTACCAACCAAGATAACAAATAAAATTGTTACGCTAACTACTTTTATTTGTTAGAGAAGTCAATTAGTGGTACAGATGACTAAAGCATTAGTAACTTTGACTAACAAAATATTACTAACTTAAATTAGTTAAGAGAATTACAAACGTTTTCGTAACATGACTATCTCATTAGTCGGCTTTACTAACTGCATAGTTGTAAGAACCAATGAAAGCTTTGCTAATAAAAAGGTAGTAGCCCCAAATATTCATTTTTCTCAGTGCATGCTTTGATAATTGTAGCGCACATTCTTGGAAGGCTTTCGACTAATTTTGCAAGTGTTGTACTTGCAAGCTTCTCCCAAGCCACTTTTAGACTGTCGAACAACTGTTGTTCACTGGTGTTTTTCACTGTTTTTCGATAATGTCCTTATACTTTTTCATGGTAGTGTAGTTTAACTTTAAGCACGGTAGTACCCAACTTCTGGATCCTTAGTTCATTGTTTGTGTACAATCTATTTATATAATGTTAATGCTTTTCCTTTTTCAAATATTAACTGCTTTGGCTAGTTGTGGTAGGTGCAGTAGGATTGAAGATAATTTCTTTTCTTGTAAACTACTTTAAACTCACGTTTATAAAATATTGAATTTTTGAAAAAGATACAAGGTATGAAGGCGTTGAAGAATAAATAAAAAAAATTATAAATTTTCTAGGCAAACCTTACAATACAGGAGCTTTTTAAAGTTAAACTGTCTACTCGAATCGCATTATTTCGGTGCTTTCCGGAAAATAACTGATTACAGTTCCTCACCAGATTTTTGCACAATAACCGCTAAGTATGCAATTCACGCAAAAATAAAGACACATTGACATGAAATGTACATAAGAAAATTAGAGTATAGACACATTTAACTTATTTTGAATTTTTGACTTTTTCCTCATAAATTGTCATTTTGCCCCACTTTGCAAATAGTTATTAATTGCCTTGACAACTTTAAAGTTAGTTTTCAATTTTTTCGTTTGATTGAATTTTACAATTTATTTGAATCAAAATTTGTATGAAAAATTAAAAATCGCGCTATAAGTGAGTAACGCTCATGTACGCTCCTTTGTAAAACGAATTTCCTACACTCACTTATGTATAGCATGATTCATAATTTAAATAGTATTTTATATACCTAGGCCAGTAAAGTACGAAATATCTAAGAACCTATGTAATTCTCGGCCGACGCGAAGCCGAGATTGATAAACGTGTGATTTGATTTCTCGGATCCCGTTTGATATTGCCCGTGTTCAATTATTTTTGTTGTCAGGAACTTTGTTATTACAGAAATAATGACGATAATCTTTTTTTTAAATAAAAAATCACTCACATGTTACTAACTTCACCTAATATTGTAGCAAAATAATTCTGCTTGTGCAAAAAAGATCTTCAAGTTGTTCAAAGTTACCAGGCAAGATGACGATGCTTTTGTTTCACGACAGCATTTTTCGATTAAAACCCGATGGTTATTTCGAAAGCCCGAGTGTACTGGTTAACATTAAACTATTTGTATAAAGGGAACTACTTTTTCCGGAAAATGAACAAATTGGAGGGTTCGATCACAAAAAATAAAAATTCGAATTTTTGCAGGTAGATTTCATTCACGCTAAGGAAAATCCAATAAACACCAAGGGACATAAATAATAAAAAAATGTAGTAATCTTCGATATATTATCTAGCAAATAAAATAGAAGTCCATAAATCAAATGGGTAGTGTTTAAGGAAAAAAAATTGAGCTGTGAAACCTAAATTATTTCATATAACAGCTCAACGTATAGCTGCACGGCGAGAAATATCGGGAGATTAATTCACGATACTACTCTTTGATTTTATTACACTTTGGCGCGAGAACTAAGATCTCGGAACACTTGCTTTAAAATCATAGGCCTTGAAGTTTCCCAATTACAAGTTTGGCATCAACTTGGAAAATTATTGTTGGGCTACAATATGCTTAATATTTTAAATCTACTTAGAAATATGTTGAAACTTCAACAACTTTTGTGGTAGAAATCTCGTTCATTCATAGAATTAAAATGAAATTCGATCAAATGCGGTTGAAAATTTATGAACACGTATGTGAATACAACCATGCGCCATCATACTTCTCGCGAAGCCAGACACCAACGTGACGAAGTCCTAAGACTCCTTGTTTGTGTCGTGAAATCCACGATATTAACAAAGTACATACATATAATATTTAGCAAAAGAAGCAGATTTAAAAGAAGAAAAATAGAAGGTACGTGAAAATAATATTAACATAATGATAAAATGTAATTCGTATTATCGGTACTAACTGTTGTATATTTGTTTAGGCTATGATTACGAAAACGAGTAGCGAACATTATGTCTAAACGAACCTGAAATTCATTACGGTAATACAGTTCCAATGTACCTTTTCTTTTTCTCCTTTAGGGCTGATTATTTTTCTAAATATTATATGCACTTTATTAATCTCATGGATCTCACGACAGAGACACATGTAATAACTCATGATTCATTATCAGAATTCTTTTGGTACAATTAGTGAATTTCGAAGCACAGTATTTTTAAGGAATGTTTATGGATTTTATTAAAGATTATGGATTATTTAAAAATCTCGAATTGAGCCTATTAAATTCCCTGAAAAATTATACTTGTTTTGAAATTCATGAAGTGTGCCGAATAAAATTTGTTTGCTTTACTAAAATTTCAATTACATCTGTTTGAATTATCAACGGCTTTGTTGAAATTTCAATTACAGGTGTAGCTGATTTTTCATTCACAAGTAGATGAAATTTCAACAACCGTCATTGCATAAAAATTCAACCACATGTGGTTGAAAATTCAACCAGAAATTTGTAACACTAGTAGTTAATACCAACTCTGTTTACCAGCTCGTGATTGCAGGGCCATCAACTTGGTGAGTGTTTTTGTTCAATGCTTTCGAAAGCATTGAACAATTCCCAACATTCGAAGATTCCAGAACAAAAACGAAAGTAAGGAAATAAATAATAAGTAATTTATGTTTATGCATATAACCAACATACGCAGATACTTCTACCGGCTTTCAAATTTCTAAAAAAAGAATGCGAACAATATATATTATATATTTATTTTCTCTGTAACAAAGGCATCTTAAATTTTTTGCTTATAGGCATTAACTTTTACTTTTTTCTCTTCTTGCAGAAAAGTTCGTTAAGCACAAGGATCGTGCGTAATCATCATTTCAAGAAAAAGTCTGGACAGTGATGCTGTGCAATATTTTTGTAATATACAAGGTCAGACCGTCCTTTAAAGGCTTATTTAAAATATAATCCCCTGGAAAATATTATTACTCTAAAAAATTTCATTCCAAATTCAAGGTATATTCTACCTCGAATTTTGATATAATTAGCCTAACTTCTATTTCATTAGCATATAAAATTAGCTTATTCTGATATACAAATCTTATATAAATATAATTATTATTATTTAGACTTTTGCTTGAAAATAATTTCACTCTTCTAATAATTTTATTAATGAAAAGTAGAATTAGCGATATGAATAAATTTAAACACGTGCAATTTTGTGACACCTTAGTGATTATTTGATATTTTTATAGAAACAGCTTGGATAAATAAAAAAACTACAGTTTTGTTAGAATCTTTTTTGAAAGGTTAAAAAATCTTCAATTATTCTTATTGTGGTTGCATTATACTTCGTCTTAAGTTTTTCTGGTCAGAGTAAAATAGAATTTATTAAGATCTCTTATATTTGTGTCTCTTCAAGATGTTCGATTCCAACTGTTCGAAATCCAGATGATACAAACATCCCATTGGATGTTTTTTTAAATTTTGTTAATTTAAATTTAAATTATTTAAATATAATTTGTTTTTATTAGAAAGTGAAAATTATCTAAGCTTTCATTGCTATTTTTACACTTATAATTATGCTTGCTAGTTTTTAATTGTACAGACCCTGCTTGTGTAAAATATAAGTCCACTGAGGATGAAGTGTTTTTGTTTATCTTGGAACGTCTTTCACTAATTCCAAAGATTGGAATGGTAACAAAAATATTTCGACATCTATAAATGTTTTTACTCATTTTTTATTTTCAAAAACTATTTCTGATTAAAACTTGGCTGAGACTAGAAAAATATCTAATGCCAAGTTGGGGCCAAGTCGGTCAATAAGTTAGGCTCTGGCTGGGTTAGGCTTTTCATTTGTGGTTTGGCCTTGTACCCAAATTTGGGCCAAGTTTTTCCAAAAACGTCCACACGGGAGGTCTTGAAATCTATGCTTTTAGATCACAGAGTTCGAGACTTTAAACCACGTGAAAATTGTAGCTCTAATATCGCGCGCTTCCGTGAATTGATAGCTTGAAATTGCGCTCCGTGTAAACGAAGGAAATCAGGAAAATCTCGCGATTGGCAAAAATGAATACCTTTGGGCTTACTTGTTCATTTTCCGTATATAAGGTATATCATACAGTCGATACACATGATAAGTATAGCTCGAGTAAAGATAATAAGAATAGGTGTCCTCAAGAATCATACAAGCAGCACTGGAACTTCATGAGAGTATACAAATAAAATTGCGAGTCTAATCGAGCACAAAATGCACTTCAATGTTAATATTTTTGTGTTGGGGTAATAATAATGTGCAGGTGTTTCGATTGTCGCAGGTAATTAGATTGAAATATCAAAAGAAGCGAGGAAAATAAACTTGACCTCCATGGAGTTCAATTTTCCATGGCGGCGCAATGTATTCCGATACCAAACGAATGTGACTTTCACCCACTGTAAACTATTTCTAGATAGTTCTTACACTGAATTAGGAACGTTTTTAATTACTCTGAAAATTCTAGGCTAAAGATGGATTTGTCCACAGATACTTCACTTGATCTAACGTGCAGTGACCAGCAAATTAAACATATTACGCTCAATATAATTAAGTTTGAAAACTATGTTGTGCTAAGAAGTAGAAGGTTTTTTATACAAAAAATGGTGGTAATGTCTAAAGTACATTCCACAGAAAAAATTTCGAAAAAAGCAAACTCGTTCTGAACATGTATTACGTCGAATGCAGCGAGGTAAGGATTCAGCTTATGTTTTCATTATTCAAAGATAATAAAATTATCCAGAATCTGTCGAAAATAATAAATTCTCGAACTTACCAACTTGGTTAACATTATTGATCTGCGAGAAGAATTTAAATAAAGGAACTAAAAGTTCTGCATAAATTAACTAAAGGTTTCACCTATTCTAAACAAACACATTCTTTAAAAATAATATATTGTCAATTCTGTGAAGAAATTCAATCATTTCTGACATGTGCGGGTAAATTCGAACGTTCTCAAATTGATATATTAAATTTCTTATGGTGGGTTGTTTTAAACAGAATATAGAATCAGTTAAGTCTTTAACTCATTGCAGATTCTTGGAATATTTTTTAGTACACGGTAAAAAAAATTGAGCTGTGACAGGGATATTATTCCTTATTATAGCTAAAAATTTAGCTAAAAACGAACGAAGGGATATCGTATAGTCGAACCTCTAATAAGCATAGCTATAATATAGATATTAAAAATGAGTGTCTGAAGGAATCATCGGGAGAGCGCCGGTGCATTATGGGAGCAGCGAAATAAAATAGCGACAGTATAATCGTCAGCAGTGACAGTTGGAATTTACTTTAGTCAATTGAACGCTTTTTACCACTTAAAATGTGAGCAAATCCTAATATTAAATAAAGTTTGTCTTGCAGTAATATTAATATACAACTGTTTCGATAGTAGGTGGTAACTACATTGAATTATCACGATCACTTTCTCGATAACAGACGAAAAATTGGCTAGTGTAAGTTAATATATTTCTGTAACAACAAAATGTTTTTGTAATCTAAAGATAATAACATTATGCATAATCTGTCAAAAATAATAAATTCTCGAAATGAGCAACTTTGTCAAAATTACTGATTTACAAGAACAATTTATATAAAGAAACTAAATGGTAACTTAAACCAACGGAACTTTTTACCTAATCTAAGCGGATACTTTCTTTGAGTTTAATATATCCCCGATTCACTAGTTCGCCTCAAAAATTTTTTCCGTCTAATTTATCCTATCGATTTAGGAAACTAAGGAGTGTCTAAATGTAACTCACATTCCAAAATCACCCCCTTTGATAATATTTTAAATTCATGAAATATTGTTTCGTAATTATATTGTATATCAGAATATATATATCAAATCCTTCTGCAGACACAAATTTCTTACAGAAGTAGTACCACAAGTCACGATTTCATTACCCTTATCGAATTTACGTCGAATTGTGAATGATCACAACTGAAATTGGCCACGAATTTCTCTCTTTGGTTACGATTTTTGCGCTTTCTCGGCCCAGAAACCTGGTGCTGATCATCATCACCTCTCTCTGGAATACGAGAGGTCCCTTTTTTTGTACTGAGAGAAACGGCTTTAACCGTCTTCTGTCTCAGAGCATAGTTTCCGTTCGACTTTTGTTTAAGACGACGTTGAGCTATTTCCGTTTTACGAGGACTAGCTTTTCCGATTTCGATGCGTTACTACCGAACCGTCTTCATTGTCTTTCTGAGAATATGTCTTGGTCCATAGTGGCCTAGTCGGTCTGAAAATTGGGTCAGCTGCTGGACTACCGCAAAAAAGTTACTTTGCGGCATGAACGCTACTTTCATTGTCGGCTAGCAATAGTCTACTTATGCGTAACAACTTAAAAATTACATGAATTGAATAAAGTGGAAGAAGAGTGAAAAGCGATCTAGAAAAAGATCACAATACGCGGCAGATGTGAAATTGGATACTTGGAGTTTATATATAGTGTCTGAATTAGAAAATATCTTATTTCATCCACGAGTCACAATTTGTTCGTGCTCTGGCTTTGAAAAAAGGATGTCATTTTTAATATTGCATTAGCAATTAAAGCCCGCGAAAGAAATTTTATTACCAATTAATAATATACCAATATAAATAAAATAGCTATGAATCCATTTTTTAAATTGTTCAGTTTCATCACTTAAAAAAGACCTTGGTACCTGTGAAAATTAGACTCACGATTTTTGGTGATCGACCTCCCCTCCCCCTTGATCGTTTTGTAGAAAAAGATATTCCATATTTTTTTATTTTCAGTTTGGTGAACAAGCTCGTTTTTCTTTAAGATATTTTTAAAAAAGAAGTACTTGTTACTATCTTTTAATAAATTAAAGCTTAGTAGCCTCTTAAGAAATATTCACGGAATAATTTCTACCCAATGCAGTTTTTGGAACTTTTTTAACGTGAATTACATGTTATTCGTTGATTTACAAGTTTTCAAGTCCTGCAATTAGTTTGGAGTTGTTTAAAGAATGATTAATTGTTTAAACAATTTTATTAGCTATAAATCGTGAAACATTATCATTTTTCGGGATGTATGTTATATTTGATGAATTTTAATTCTAGAATGCTACGCATGGGTCCGACGGACCAAGCGGTATTCCTATCACTATTATATATTCAAGTTAGTTAATGAAAATAATTGAAATGTTCACGAAAAAAAGTTTGAAATATTTCGACGTCTCATATTCAGATAGCGGCTTCGGCAAGACATACACTTCGAACGGCAGTAATGCAAATGTGTACAGGGGTCTCACGGACCCAGTGGCGTTTCTTGTTAATTTTTGGAAAGGTAAGTCAATTTTTTCACTCAATCAAAAATTTATAAGGAGGCACTGTATGCACATTCTATTCAATATAAAGTTAACAATAATCAGTGTAAAAAATAGTGCATTTTTATGTAGTGTGTATGCTATAATTACATGTTCTACGATAAATTGGGTGCATTCAACATAGGTCTAAAGCATGCTGTGTTTGCGCTCCATGTGACTAATTTTCAATTTTGTCCGTATTTTAAAAACATTTTTGAAGAAATTAAAATAAAAGATTAATTCTGCTAGTCTAACAGATAGTTTTCACAACTTCTTTTTACAGAAGAATAAATTAAATGATGTCTAAAGCATTTTAATTAGAAAAAAAATGCAACAACTCGTTTGTTTCAAAATTATTCAAGCAGGATATGTTAAAAATTTGGTCTCCAAAATTTGTCCAAAAACTTGGTGTCTATATTTATTTCTGAAAAATATTTAATATTGATAAAAGAGTTTTTATTTTAAACAGTTCAATTTGTTTGAGTAAACCTTTTGGTATTTTTTTTTGATGTTCGAATGAAAATGAAAAAGTAGTATTCAGACATAGGAGTAGACGAGCAACTTTTTACTTGAAGAGCCTTATACGAGTTTGCAGAATTGATACGAAGAATCATGCTTCCTGTTTCTGTAGTACGTTTGAACAGTATTTATAGTTGGCCTGATTTTCACTTTCTTAACTAGTCATGCAAAATTTCTATACCATTTAAAATGTTTCTAATCCAATCAATAGTTATGACCTTTTCACCTTGATATCACTTACTTCTTTTTTACATCTGTAACCTAATTCGAATTAAGTGGCAAGATACTTCCAAAAGCATGATTAAAGAAGCAATAAAATAAATTAAATGTTTCAGTATTTCGGGTTCATTCATCAGGGGCGGATCCAGCCAGCTACCTAAGGGGGGGCGATCGTAGAAATATTATCTTGAAATTCTAAAAAAAAACAAAAAAAGGAAATTTTTGGCGGTAATTGCTAAAATATTTGTAGGCTCAGGGGGGGGGGGGGGGGTCGCCCACCCCCGCCCCCCGCTG
>JAAAKG020213234.1:0-11221 GCA_010014905.2 Druon quercuslanigerum | reverse complement strand
CGATTTTGGAAATTTTTGGGGGGATTTTCGTAGTTTGTGGGGGGGGGGGGGGGGGGGGGGGGGCGATCGCCCACCCTCGCCCCTCGCTGGATCCGCCCCTGTCATTCATATATTAATTGGATTACGTATAGTGTCAGTCTACATTAATTTGATAAATTATTAATTTTATCATATCTATATTCGTATTTATATTACTTAAATGGAATTCTTAAAATCTTTTTTATTTTGACCATCTCGCTTTAAAACTAATTTCAGAAACAAAATTTAAAACTGCAAAACCAATTTTTAAATATTAAGTTTATAAATTCTATTTAAACGTTTTCAAAATTGTATAATTACAAATTTTTAACTTTTGAACTTTAATCATTTTTAGTTAGAAGTGATTAAAATTTGTGAGTTTGAAATTAAAAAACTAAATTGAATGTTTCAAAGTAAAAGCTTTGGAAATTTTAGAATTTTAAATAATTTTATGCACCAAAAATTATTATTCAACATTAAAATTTATTAGGCAAATTTCTCTAAATTAAAAAATAAATTCAAATGGGAAATATTAAAAATTAAAACTTTTGAAAGGGAAAAATTCAGCATTCAACGTCAAAATTCATAACTGTAAAATTGTAACCATTTAAATTGAAAGAAATTATTCAATTACTGATGTTTAATTTTTATATAGTTCTATTTTTATCTATTTTGGTTTTCAATAAAATAATTTCTAACTCTTTATTTTCAAACCGTTTAATTTATAACATATTATTTGGAATTATTATTCATTCTAGAAATATTCGAATACAATATTTTTCAATTTGAACAAATTAATTATTTCTAATGATCAAATAAAAATTAGAAAATTTTAAAATATTACAGTTTTAAGCCTCTTAATTCAAAATTTGTTATTTTGTACGTAAATATTACAATTTTTAATATTCTGGAAAAATTTTAAATAAGAAATAATTCGCTTTTTAACGTCTAGTTATAACATCTTTGAATTTTTAAGGATTGAACTTAGCGAATTATCTCCTTAATTTTTTATAGTTTTTAATTTATTCAGGAGGCATTTAGTTGAAGATTGTTTGATTGAAAATTCATTAAACTGTAATTTGTGAAATTATCAAGTCTTTCATTTCTTTATGGTACGATTTCGAAGAATTTGAAAAACCAGCCAATTTTATATGTTTGAAATTGAAAAAAAAAAAACAATTCGGAATATTTAAATCTGAGATTATTAAATTAAAAAATTGCTTAAATGAAAACAAAATAATTTACAATATTCAGGCCTAAAATAATAAAATATAAAACTATCACTGCTCTCAATTTTTAATGTGACAATTTGGAAAGATTTAATATTGGAATTGTTCTGACATGTTTATATTTAAAATAAAAACTATTATCGTTTCGGGAGGATTTTAAATTATAATTGTTGAAACATTCAAATTTTCAATATGCATCTAAAATATTTTAGAGTGGCCCCTAGAACAAAAACAAATGCCAGGTCATGTCCCGGTTATCAAACATTTTTCCATTTGATTAATTATGCTTATATTCAATAAATAGAAACAATGAAAAACCCTATCTTGATTGTAGTAAAAATAATATGTAGCATCAAGTGGCATTGAAAGTGATTGTATAGATTTTTTTTACTAAAATTTTGTACGAAAAGAAAGCACTATCATTTGCACCGTTAATTAAGTTGTAAAATTACTGAATTATAATTTCATATGCAGCATAAATTATGAGGCAAATAAAGTTATTACTTAAACATTGATTACTGCGAATAATTACTAATTTGTTTGGCCTTGAAAATTTCTAGGTCATGGCGGACTTTATTTATAGTTAAATTATTGTTACGACAAGAGAAAGATGAAACGAAGATGATATAGAAAGACTTTCTACCGTAAACTTTTATGAGTTGTTGTTTGTCAGGGCTAGCTACTGTGTTTCTAATTTTCTGCAGTTTACCAGATCCATAACAATGTCCTCATATTGCTGGCAGTACTTTCTTAAAAATAATGAAATTACTTTCTTTGTAATGTACAATATTCTACTCTCTAAAAAAACAAGGTAATAATAATAACAATTTTTTATGTTCGTTCACAATTGCAGATGGTTCATACACTTGGCTAAAACATAGGAATAAATTAAACTGAATTACTTCAAAAAATATAAAATTAAATGTTTAAAATAATCAAACATAAAAGTCGATTATAAATTGAGTGCCTACTAATTGTTAAATTTAATATTTTTTAAAATGTAAAACAATTATAATTCTTAGTATTAAAAATAGTACAATTTTAGACAATCATTGTTAATCTCAAAACACAGAAATTGATAATTTATTAATGACTAATATTCTTAAAATTATAAATCAGGGGTAAGGGTATTTAAAAGAGGTTGATATTAGAATTATAAATGAAAGTCTGATTCTGCCGTATCAACATTTGTCTTCCACATAATTTCTTTAAGTTCAGTGTTGGGTAAGTTACTCTATTAAAAGTATCTAGATACAGTTACGGTTCCTTTTTTTAAAAAGTATCTAGTTTCAGATACAGTTCCTTTTTTGAAAAATTATCTAGATACAGTTACATATATTAGAGAAAGTAACTTAAGTTCCTTTTAAAGTTACTTTTAAATTGTAAGCCTATATGTTTTGACAAGTGAATAAGAATATATGAATTTCTAATAATATTACAAAAAACTCTTCTTAACAATATATATTTGTAATTTTTAAGACAAGCTGTTTGTCAAAAGATGCATCCTCCAAGCTGCATCTTCTAGTCGTGTTGCACAATATGAATAATTTTTTCAATTTTGGAAAGAGAGTCTAATAGCGCATTCGGTTATCATGATATTCTTTTCTTCTTTTATTGCGCACAATTTTCGAAATTTCTCTTTATAGCATAACAGCTATTGAAAGGAAATTACACAAAAATAGAAAGGAACTCAAAAGTAACTACAAAATTAAAGTTACAAGTTACTGCAAAAATGGCAACTAAGGTAAGTTCCAGTTACTTTTTTTAAAGTACCTAAGTTACTACAAGAATATATTCTAAAAGAGGAAAATCATTTTATCTTTGAATCTTCGATTAAAAAAAGATTTTTTAAATGACAAAATCTTTTTTCTGAGTTGCGAAGGAATCAAAAAAGTTTTTACTGCCACTTCATTGGTCCTTCAGTAGTATTTAGTCAGCGCAGAAAATTATTATTTTAATAACAAATGAAGCACTTTTCAACAAAATACCTCTTAATTTAAAAATTGAACAAATAATTGATCTTGAATGCTTAGTTCTTGCATTTTTTATTTTTCATAAGATTAATTTCAAAAGGGGTTAAAAAAATTGTAAAACAATTTAACAAATTTTCAGTTTTGAACGCTTTTTACGAATTTTTCAACTATACATGCTTCCAATTTTAAGTTAATATGTAATAGTGAAATAGTTGAATTTCAAATATGTATCAGTGATAAAATAGTTATTTTTAAATGTTTAATTCCGGAATTAAAAAAAAATTTCCTCTAAATTTAAAAAGTTTCTTTCAGTTTTATAGATTTCTAGGTTTAGAATAACAGCAGGTTTGCTAAATTTTGGAACCGATCTTCTGTAATTTTCTATAGGTCAAAAAATCATGAATTTCAAATTTTAAATTTTAAAAATTTTAAATCATAGGATTTTATCAGCTTAAATAGAAGAAACACAGAATTATAGTGACGTAATGAAAGAAAAAATTTTCCTGGTTTCAAAATCAAGATTTTTACATTTTTAGGTGATTCTTGCACGTTGAAGGCCATTATACAACTTTTTTGTATGATCACAGAATAATCGCAAGTTTTTTTGTTTCCAATTGAAGATGCCAAGGAACTGCATTTTTAATTCGATTAAAAAATGTGCAATCAACTATATCCAAATAAAGTGATTTTTTCACATTTTAAAATTGTTCTAACATTAAGCAATTTTCATTGAATTTATAAATTAATTTTATATAATTTTTCAGTAACGGAAACTTTCCTTTAAAAAAATTCTACAGAATTTTTTGACTCATAGAAAATTGATCCAGAAATTGGTCAAAGACTGAAAACTTGAATGTCACGCGCGAATTTAAGATATTGACCGATTTCAAAATTTTGGATTGGCCCCTATATTTGCCTTCCTAAAAGGAACTTCTTCATTTCTAAAGGCAAATTAAAGGAATATTTTTAAAATTTCTTTCAAATATGTTTGTAATAATAAGAAACATAATTTGATTTGTTCTTTCATGTTTGCATGATACTTTTGCTTTTATTTTAGACAAGGCCGAATGATATTTCCGAAAAGATATTTATACGTTTTTATCGAATATTGAAACATTTTAAAGGTACAATGAGTTTTTTGTCCATTTTACTTTAAACCTCGTGCCATTTTTTAAATTTATAGAATATGAGAGTTTTTCAGTTTATATGGTTTTTACACTCTCAAAATCCATAAAAATTCAAAATAATAAAAAAATGGCAGCGTTATTTTGGATTTTCAAAAAAAAAAGAAAAAACACTTGTTTTTCGAAAATTTTCAGGAATAATAGGTACTAATATAGTCCACGGAACATACATTTTCCGTCTGATACCTTTGCTTTTCGGTTGCCAAAAATTATTTTTGATGTTTGTTTCCAAACCTTGCGTTTTTACAATTTCTAGATGTGAAGGGTTTTCTTGTTTTAAACTAAAATTTGAAAAAAATCATTGTAGCATTAAAGTTTTTAAATATTCGTTAAAATGCATTCGGCTACAAGGAATAATTAATTAATAATATAAATATAAATAGTTTATCTTGTTTCACACTCTCTCAAAATCCATAAACATTCAAAATAATAAAAAATGGCTGCGTTATTTCAGATTTTCGAAAAAAGAAACACTTGTTTTTTGACAACGTTCAAGAATAATAGGTGCTGATATAGTCCACGGAACATACATTTTCCATTTGATACCTTTTTGATTTTCGGATGCAAAAAATGATTTTTGATTTTTTTTTCCAAACCTTGCGTTTTTACAATTTTTAAGATGTGAAGGTTTTTCTTGTTTTAAACTTAAATTTGAAAAAAATCATTGTACCATTAAAGTTTTTAAATAATCGTCAGATATGCATTCGGTTACAAGCAATAATTAAAAAATATCGAGAATCATTTAACAAAACATCACTGCTATTTATATTTAATTAAAATGAAATTGGTAGATAAAAAATGATTTATTTATCAAAAACTATCAATTTGTACCTGGAAAATATGTCTTTATTGATTATACAGAAATAACACACATTCTAAACTATAAATATATTATTGATCCATCAGATTCTTTACAAATATCTACAATGTCAATTGAATATCTTTTCGAAATTCAGTTACCTTCAGTGAGCCGGTTTTCATGCAAGAATGGTACATTTTTGACAAATCGGATACAAAATGAAAAATATGCCGTTTTTTAAAGGAATTACCTATTTTTTTAAGTTAACAAAAAAATTGAATTTTGTGCTTTTATAAATTTTGTTAACCTCTATAATTCTAGACCTCATTGAGGTATTTGCTATTTATTTTCATATTCTAACATGTATCGCCTAATCTTGAAGTCCATCGTTAATTTAAAAAAGGTTTAACATTGACCAAATGGGGGCAGTTTTTATCCCTATTAAAAATATATATGTTCAAAAAACTCAAACCTATTTTTTTTGCTCTTTTTTTGTTGAATTTATATTTTCGTGGCAAGAATTCTTGTAAATTACGAGAGATAAGAAAAAATGTTGAGAACTTAGTTCTTTGTTATTCTCTTATCTCGTACCATTTACGAGAAACATCAAAAAATTCAATTGTCGTGAAAAAAACTTAAAGGATTGCTTTTTTATATAAAAGATTTATTTAAATAATAATGTAAATAGAGAATGGGGGAAATCTTGCCTTTTTTATTTCCTTGAATATTTTTAAAAAGTTTTCGAAAAGCACATTTGCCCATGGATAACAATTCTTCCCCCTATCCCCAGAGTAACATGATATTCCAGGATATCCCATTTATGTCGCGAGATATTTCAAAGTCGTACAAGGGACATACACGGGATATCCCACGAATGCGAAAATATAGTTATTTCTAGGATATCGATTAGATAGCGATGGATTATCCTGAGATTTGTTTGATTTTCGGCATTACAAGAACATCCCAGAATATCTTATAGATGTGCCAAGGATATCAAAATAGGATGTCTTTAGAATATTTTAAGGTATACTATATAAGAATATAGAATATTCCGTAACATCCTGTTACTATAGGAAGTTTATCTAAGATCTAAATTTAAATTAGTAAAAAGTTTTATAACATTTAATATACCCTTTATTTTTAAGTTCTCGATCGTAATAACTGATTTTTGAGACAGAACTCAATGACTGACAAGTACAGAATATCTTATGCTTTTCAAACTTTTTTCTTTGGCAGAATCAGAAACCGTAATTACATTTCTTTTACGACAACATGTTATACCATGTAAAAATGTTATGCGTTTCCACAGTTCAAGGTCTTAATTAGCGCAATTCGTTATCATCACGCAGGAAGCCAAAATAAGAAGACTGTCGCAGATTCATATAAAATTGCAACGGCTTTCATCAACGGGATGGCATGCTTCCTTAAGATTATCAGTTTCGCAACTCATTTCTTGCTTCTTCACTATCGACCCCAAGGATTTCCACAAAAACAAGATGCCATTTAGAAAACCGTAGACGATTGTCTTGAAGCCTTCATCCCAAGCTAAATACATGCTCGAACTAAACACTGGAGTGCCACTGCTATCTACTTTGTACCGGATAACTGGAGTGAGCAGCACTATTAAGAGATCCTCTCAGTGTTCACGCTTTTTAAAAACGACCTCCGTGCTTCTCTAGGAACGATAAAGACCTGAAATCTCGAATGGTATTCTTTAGTCGCGCACTTTTTGCAATGGAACGAACGTCGCTCGTGTCAAGACACTTCGCTTTACGTGGATGACGAATTCCTCTAAAGTTCGTGCTTGCTACTACACGAAAGATGCGCTTGATCAGCGTCTCCAGATCCTCCACTTCCGCTATCAAGTTGAAATTTGTGTTTTGTTTAATTCTCATCGAAGGTGCTCTTTGTAGTCAGCCTCAGGTAAACGGCTCAGAGAAGAATACAACCGAAAAAAATGAAGCTGATAGAAAGGGACCAGACAGTCATAGATCAGTCAGGATTGAGCCAATAAAACCGGAAGTTAGAACAGGTCCAGAGAGGATAGATTCGGATTCGCAAAGCCCAGCTCCTGTTTACGAAATAACCACAGAACCCGAAGAACATACAGGGGAAACTTTTGAAAATGACTCAGTTAGTGAGACCGTTAGTCCTGTTTTTGAAGTTTATGAGCATTCAACAACTGAGAGCAATCAGGGGATTGGCATACCAGAATCTTCGAGGGAAAGCGTTGACTTTCGACCCAGCGTGCACCTGGGTCAAATCGGCGAAATTAACTTCACCGGAACTATGATAAACCCTTTCAACAAAGTGCAGCACATCGCCTTTCAGAACGGCATGAGCCCGCAAACGAACTTTGGAAAGGTTGGTACTCATCTGCAGTCGGTAAGACAGAAGACCGTCAATTTCTATGATACCGATAATGGATACAAGCCCGAGACGGCCAAGGTTCCACCTATTCAACTCAGCGAGTATATTCAGAAACTGCAGAACCAACCAAACTTACAGAGCCATCATCATGGGAATGATTATGCTGAGTCAGATTACGCTCATAGGACACCACTTCATGATACGAGGATCATTCAAGGTATTCTAAGCATGAGACCTATGGCGTTTGATGGACTGAATTATAATTTGGAAACAACTGAAAGGCCCTATTATTATGTTAATTCTGAAAGACCTTATCCAGAATCTGTTCAGAAACCTTATCAGGTAGAGAATGTTAAGAAACCTTATCATACAGTCAATCTTGAGAAGCCCTGTTCTCAGGTACATCTTCAGAAACCTTATTCCTTTGTCAACACGGAGACACCCTATCAGTATGTTTTTGAAGAACCTACAAAATATCAGAATGAGGAAAAGTATGCACATCCCTTGTATGCTCAAGGGTATGAGTATATTAAGCCCTCTCAGTATGAGCATTTGAAAAAACCCGAAACTGTGTATGAACACTACCAGAAGCCGGAATTACACACAGAGCATTATAAGAAACCGGAATTTAATTTTGAATATTTTAAGAAACCAGAGGTTTCTGTTCAATATATTTCACCGGAACTTCATGATAGTTCCGAGCACTTCGGGAATTATGGAAAGCCCGAAAATGCGGTGTACATAACTACACACGAAGCTACTCATACAAGGACCAAAAAATACCCTTATCAGTTCCATTCACCCTTTTTTGCAACCGAGTTGCCGATGTTGCATGAGGATAATTCTCATGAATATGAGTCGCATGGAAAAAGGTACATATTTTTGGAATGAGGAAGAAATTTCAACATTGTTTTCTAAAATACTTTTTTTAGTAGACACGTTGTCAAGTTTTTTAGTTCTTCGGTTACTCTTGGCTGAATTCATTTTAATTAGGGCAGGCAGACCATGCTCAAGTCACATAGTCATTTGATACTTAAATAGTTTGTTTTTCAAAAATGATACGTATTTTACAAATTTACCCAAAATTTTTGTTAACATGGTTGCAGTATTTCATTAAACAAAATTTTTTAACTCGGTGTCTGAAAAATTGTTTTACTCGGGGACGAAATATGTTGTTTTTTACAGGAAATTAGTTGATATTTATGTTTGCCATTTTCGAAAAATAGTTTTTTACGGAGTTATACGCGTATTTGAATTTCTGGCTTTGTTTTTCAAAAAAACACAAATTTTTTCTTTAAACTTATATAAAATATCTTATTTTAAAATCCACAAGAAAATTTAAAAAATGTTCGAAATTAAAAAAATGGTGGTTGCTTTTATGAAAATACTTAAAGCCGATTTTCTCAAAAATGCCACACTTACTTTTTTTGCCAATTTTTTGTTGAATTTATAGTATCACGAGGAAAATACCTCGTGAGTTTTATGTGGACTAAATAACTTTTGAGGACAGGAGAATTTTTTTCATAAAATCAAATTCTCGCATTTTTCTCGCAAAAAACCATAGATACGAAAAATTGTTAAGAACATATTTTCCATAGTTAAGAAAGTTTTAAAAAAAGGTCTCTTACTCATTCCTCATATCTTGCATCATTTTCGAGAAAAACACAATAATTCAATTTTCATAAGAAAAAAAATTCTCTTCATTTTTAATTAATGCAAATAACCACCATTTTGTTCAAAATTTAGGAAAAATATATGTTCTTATAAGGAAAACTTCTTGTGAGTTTAGAGTGAACTAAACAATTTTTATCGATAGAAAATTATTTTTTATAAAATCTAATTTTCAACTATTTGGCTGAAAGAATTTAAGTTACAAAAATAATGCTATGACAAGAAATTTTTTGATTAAAAAGTTTTTATTTAATATATTTGAATATATTTCATATTTATCCAGATATTTTTCAATAATTTACAAAAAAACTTTGTTTGAATCTAAGTCTACAAAATAAATAATACCTGGGTGCACATTTTCAGATTTTCATTATCCATTTATGCAGATTCTAAATGATTTCTAAAGATTATAAACCATTCTTGAGATCGAGATAATTTCTTTTCTTATGAAAATTGAAATTTTGTGGATTTCTCGGAAATGGGGCAAGATATTATAAATGAGTGAGAGAACTTTTTGTAGAACTCTCTTAACTGTGGAAAATGTGTTCTTAACATTTTTTTCGTAACTATGGTTGTTTGCAAGAAAAATGCGAGAATTTGATTTAATGAAAAAAATTCTCTTGTCCACAAAAGTTATTTAGTTATTTTTACTGCGGAAAATTTTTTTTCCACAAGTCGCAAAAACACGTATTCCCTAATTTCTGCTAATAAAGAACATATAACCAATACTTTCCATTTTTTCTAACTTTCTTCATTATTCTTTCACCAATAAACTGTTAAAGCCTTTTTAATAATTACTTTTTATATTGTTGTTAAAAAATAATCCTGAAGGATTTTATAAATATTTTCGTAAAAATCTGGAAATAGTTGCGAAATGGTGAAAAATTGTAAAAAGTCATTTTTGTACAACTTTTTTAGAGAAGCACTGGTGTTTCTAAGACTTCGTTTGCATTTATATACATTAAATAAACCATCAGAAATTAAAAAACGATAGCAAAATTCAAACAAATATACATTTTTATTTATGTAAAGAAATTAATCAAAGCTTTAAAGCTAAGGTTTCTCAACTAAAAATTGTTTCTCTGAAGAGAAATAAACAACTAACCAAACTAATTTTATCTTTGAAAATTTTATTCATGGATATAAGGGACTTTTTTGTATGTTGAATAATTTTTGTTCTTCCTACAGCAACTGATATGATAAAAATAGAAAAAATTTAATCGATAGTGAATTTTTTTCGATTTGTTCAAAATATTTTTTATATTCTGAATATTCTTCTGCAAAGAATGCGTAATTCATAAATTATGATTCTACTGCTTAAAACTTAAAGAATTTGTAAACTGTCGGAAGTGAACTTTTCAACTAAAATTTGTTACCTAATAACAAATTCTTGTCAAGCTTTTAAATAAAATCGTGAAAGAATTCCCTTATTATGTGAATAGCCTTTTTATACTGGATACAATCTGAAACCCCTTTATACATTTTAATTTGAAACAATTTAAAACAAAAACTAAATTTTCATCATTATTAAACTTTTATTTCCTATGTTCGAATATTTTATTCTAATTTTTAGACTGGTTATTAATACTGAAAACTTTGAGGCCTATATAATATAAAATACAAAAATGTTTGACGATTTAAAAAATCTGAAACATAATAAATATTCTACTATTACCTAAATTAATTTTAAAGTTAATATAGCACAAGTAACAAAAAAATTTAATTTTATATTAACCCTAACATAATTTTAGATAATAGTAAAATATTGAATATGTTTCAGATTTTTAAAATCTTCAAAATTTTTTGTATTTTTCGCATCTTGGAATGGAATTCAAAACTAGTTCAAAACGCGCCGATGATTTAACATTACAAATAAACCACTCTATTTTATTATAAAATCAAGCCATAGAAACACGAGAGCCTGCATGAAAAAGTGCATGGACGTTAAAGAAGCTAGAGAAGTATGCCAGGACAGAA
>JAAAKG020213223.1:0-22356 GCA_010014905.2 Druon quercuslanigerum | reverse complement strand
CATCAAATTCCTTCAGGTTCACCAGGTCCAGTCTGTGGGTGTGGAAATTCTTTGAATTTTGTAGGCCTGTGTAATTTAAGTCTTAGCCAAACAGTTGAATTATTCAATAAAAATAACAATTTCGATTAAAAAAGTGAATTTTCAAAGAAATGATTTAATTTTTTGCCAATTGTTCAGTTTTTGAAACAAAAAGACGATTTCTCTACAAAACAGTTGGTTTTTGAAACCCAAAATATCAATCTGCAACACAAAAATTCAGTTTAACTTTAAGTCTTTTTAAGTGGATTTTTCACAAAGAAAGGCGAGTTTTTAACAAAGTACATGAATTTAAGTGAACTATTTGAATTTTTAACTAGAAAAATTAATTTCGCAATAAAAATATCAGTTTCAAATCCAGACTGAAATAATTACATTTGCAGTTACAAAAATTTAATTCTTACGAATAAAACTGAATCTTCAAGCAAGTAGTAGTATTTTTAATCAAACGAAGTGAATTCAGAACCAAAAATATATTTTGTTTCTCATGCGGTTCTGTTAATTTCAATTTGTGTTTAACAAAAAAAAAGGGAAAAAGTTTACTATAGGGAAAAAGGGATAAGAAATGAGACTATGCGTTTCGAAGGCTCTTACAAAATTGCACTTGGCTTAAAAAAATGGCAGCTATACATTTGGGAAAATGCATACCTACAATGATAGAAAAATTTGAAAAATAAAATTCCTAAATTTAACTTGTCTTAAACCTAAATTATAAATAATATTAATTTTTAGCCGATTGAAAATTGAATGGCTGTGTTGATCTAAAGTCACAGCAGGGTGCCGGGCGATTGGTCCCGGGCGGTTCGATGTGGATGCGTGCTCCTTTCCTATTTCAAGGTTCAGGAGCAAAGTTTCCTCTTTTTTCCTGAAAAATCATATTTTTGGCTTCACAATTCAAGTTTTTTTTTTGTAGAATCTAGATAATTTGTCTTTTTGGCTTCAAAATTCAACATTATTGTTGAAAATTGAACTTTTTCGTTAAAAATTCAAGTATTTGATTCTAAAATAATCTGTTTAGTTTTCAAAAATCATCTAATATGATTTAAGAATCTGATACTTTGCTTAAAGTTCAACTTATTTAAAAAAAAAATCATTTTTCGTTCTTAAAAATTAACCATTTTAGTTAAAAACTCATATCTTTGGGTTGAAAATTCAACTATTTTCTAGAAAACTAGACTATTTCGTTAAAACTCGTTCAACTTATTTTTTTTTAATTTGTTGTTCTTGAAAATTAACCATTTTAGTTGAAAATTCAATTATTTTCTAGAAAGTTGTTTTTTTTTTATTTGAAAATACAACAATTTTGTAGAAAATTTACGTAACTGGCGAAAATTAACTTTTCTGTTGAAAAATATTTTTGTTTGAAAATTCATGTGTTTTGTAGAGAATTCGTCTTTTTAGCTTTAAGATTCAACAATATCATTAAAAATTCATGAATTTATTTTTATTTTCTTAACTAAATATGTAACTATTCCTTTTCTTGTTCGATATTGATTTCTGATTTTTCTGAAAATTTGTCTTTTTGGTGAAAAATTACCTTCCTGCTTGACAATGTACACTAGGGTGGCTCAAAAACGCCTTTTTCAGAGGACAAAGATCCCCCCCCCCCCCATTTCATTTCAAATCCGAGAAAAGAAATTCCCTTATTTTTATTTTTTTTTTATTTTAACAGGTGCTGGTTTTCACTTGAAGTTTCAAATGTATAACATGCATGGGAAAAATCATTTTTTTGAGTTTTTGGAATAATTTTTTAGATTTTGAATGGGTTTGACACCCCTAACACACCCCCAAGCGTATTCTGCTCTTTTTTTACCTAAAAATATTAATATTGATCTGGGGGAATATTTATTATCATTGGTTAATTAATTCTTAACTATTTAAACCAATGGTGTTTGTTTACATTTTTACTTTAAAAATTATTACTATTGGTCTAGAATTCCACAATATTCATGATCTTTGATGTATTTTGTTGGAAGTTTATCTTTTTTGGTAGAACATTAATCTTCTTGGTTCAAAAAGGATCTTTTTAGTTAGATATTTAACTATTTAGTTAAAAAATCATCTTATATGGTAAAAGAATCAACACCTTGGTTTAAAGTTCAGCTTTTTTTAAACTTCATTCTTCTGGTTAAAGATTTATCATTTAAATTAAAAATTCATTTTTTCGAGTTGAAAATTAACTTTTTTGTATTAATGTAATAGTTGATTTTTAATCCAAAAGTGTTTTTAATTATAAATAAAAAACAGTTAAGGTCAACAAAAACGAAGAAGTTTAAGCAAAATGGTTAATTTTTCGACGTAAAAGAATACTTTTTAACAACATTTTTCAATTTTAACGAAGTATATTAATTTTTAACAAAGTTTGTAAAATTTTTAACCGAAGAAATAAATTTTCAATTAAAATGAAGAATCTTCAAATGAAATAGTTGAATTTTTAGTCAACTAATCAATTGTCAACCAAAAAAGGCAACGGTTTTTTAACAAATGAGTTAAATTTTCAACCAAAGATGAACCATGATAGATAAATCTTTAAATAAGGTGATAAACGTTTGATAGGAAAATATATGAATAGAATAGATGAATTCTCAAACAAAAGAGGAATGGTATATGTATATAATTTAAAAAATCATTTTATAAAATTTGGCTAATAAAATATTTAAATTGTTAACCAAAGAGAGGAGTTTTCAGCCAAAATGGTGCATCTCCTACCGAAAAATGAACTTTAAACAATGTAGATCAATTTTCAACTAAGAAGATTAATTGTATACAAAATAATTTTTTTAAACAAGATATATGAATTTTTATCCAATTTTTTGAAGTTTCAACTAAAAATGAGAAAATTAATGTTCAATGAACAAAAATTACTCTGAATTACAAATGAATTACTTGGATTACTAATATTACTTTGAATTATTGCGATTGATCTGATTAAGCTTTATGTTGAAATTGTATATTTTTTGGTCAAAAATTAAAATGCTTGTTAAAAAACTAGTCTTTTTTTCTTGAAAATTCCAAAAATTTGGTTGACATTCTTTTTCTAAAAAATCTTTCTTGGTTGAAGATTCATCTCTGGTTGAAAATTTAACTGTTTAATAAAAATTCTTCTTTTGTTTGTTGAATATTTCTATTTTTGGTTTTAAAATTAAACTGTTTTGTAGAAAATTCGTCTTTTTGTTTGGAGAATATATCACTTTAGTTGAAAACTCATTTCTTTGGTTAAAAATTCACCAATTCCTTGGAAATTGAATTATTTTTGTGAGAATTGAACTCTTTAGTTGAAAAAGTTAATTATTTTGTATTTTTTGTCCCATTAGCGGAAGAAAAAAAAGGAGATATGCATTTTATCGTATAATTTTATAAATCAAGTTAAAGTGAAAGCTAAAGATGAAGCATGTAATTTTGAGCATAACTTTGCACTCAGAATATCCTTAAATGCCTGGCGGCATCTTTTGGAATGTTGTTTTCTGAGGTGAGATTAACTCCTATAGTCTTCTAGCCGGAAGAAAGTGAAATTTGAAAAACTTGAAAAACGACCAATTTCAAGGAGTCACCGGCTTGTCCCATTCATCTGTGCCTGAAAAGTCTGTTTACTAAACACTCCGAATTCTATGGCTTATATGGTTTATCATCAACTCAGCGTGGCGTGGCGCGGCGCGGCGCGGCGGTCTCTGGTCTTTCTGGACTTTTAGAATAATATGAATAGATTTAACTGAGCTAGGAACTATAAACTTCGAAAGGCGTGCGAAAATCTTCTTCTATTCATGCTTTTCGAATTATGGAGTGCAAATGTGCAAATTTACCCGGGCCACTGGACACGCTCTCTTTCCCAAACAAGGAAATTCCCAAACTGACTGACTGCCTCATTTACCGGACGAATTTAAATTTCCCCGTTATTTCCTCAAATTTTCTTTCATTCTTATGGAAAATTCCAACTTTCAAAACAGAATTATAATTCTTCTTGAAAATTTCCACCTTCAAGTCTGAATTATTATGCTTCTCGACAATGCTCCGTGCCAGATCTGTATTATAATTTTTACCCATAAAATTCTCCGATCCAATTCAGAGTTAAGAAATTTAAATAAAAACTGTTCAAATCAATCCAAAAGATCAATTTTTGACAAAACAGTTGACTTTTCAATCAAGAAGGATAATTTTTAATAAAGTTCTTCAATTTTTCAACAAAGTAGATTAATTTTTAAGCAAAGAAATAAAGGTTCAAACCAGCAAATTAATTTTTAACAAGAAGGATTAATTTTCTACCGAAAAAGACGAATTTGTAACAAAATAGATGAATTATCCACCAAAAAAGGAATGGTTACATTTCGAATTTGAAAAATTAAGTTTTTAGAAAAGCAAACAAATTTTGACCAAAAAATAACATTTTTAACAAAATAGTGAAAATTTTAAATAGACATGAATTTTCAACTCAAAATGATGCTTCTCTAACTAAAACAGGAATGTTTACATTTCAATTAACCATTAAGGGACACACCTTGAAATACATCTTCAGATATTTGGGACTGAAAAAAACCATGTATAGTGTTGAAGCAATACAAAATAGGAAAAATATATTCCCAAAGCCTCAGTGATAATTTAACTGTTAAAAAAATGTAAAAAAAAAAAAGTAGACCATTGGAAAACCCGTGGGGTCACAGTGACTCCAAGTGTCTTATCAGGATTAAAACTCTTAATTTTTTGCCGAGCACAAAAGGTAATTTTTGCACAAACAGAACTATTTGGCTGCAAGATTAGTTGAAGTTAGTCGCAAAAGGAGAATTTTGGGTGCAAAAACATTCCTATTGAGACAAATGAAAATTCTATCCACCGGAAATTTAAGGGGGCGAGAAATGTTTGCAGCTTTCGCCTCGTAAGGGAGGCAGTGCGCGAGTACTCAGTCGAGTATATTGCGCAATATTATACATTCCAACTGGAGAGGGTTTAGGCGTCCCTGACTGTTTACGTTTCAAGGGTACTGATTCGGTAACAAGGTCAGTACGAGGCAACCCCCGCAACTGTTACTATATATGCAAGTTTTATGTTGAAGACACCCGCAAATGAATTTTCTCACAGAGTAGAAGTAGAATATTTAAACACTTGTTTCTTTGAGATTGTGGCTAGTCAAAGAGTGAGGAGAAATGAATTATTATATTTGCCTTTGGCCCCATGCGGCATACGGCATACGTCATACATTATACCAGCTCTGTGAGAACTCTGTGATTGAGACAGCAGGATCCTGGCCGAGAATAAATGCCCAAGTCCTGGAAAATAGTAAATAGACGAAATAGACAAGCTCTGAGAATGGAAAGAAAAAAAAAAAATGAAAAATTCACGCTCGACTTGAAAGTTGAAACCTCGAGTTTGTGGTAGAAGAAGTTGCTGGCTGGTCACTGGTGGCTGATAAGAAGACGTGGAAAAAGGCATGAGTGCCATACTGCAACGTATACTCGTGTCGTGTATATATGCATGTATGTATAAATCTCATCGAATAGAGATAAATAAAAGCACACACACACACACACAGAGAGAGAGAGAGAGAGAGAGAGAGAGAGAGAGAGAGACCAAGGTGCAGAGGTAGCAGCAGGAAGCAGATAACGGAGGGATTAACACTGGTTATCTAAATTTGTGGCCAACTCGTATCTCCGCGGCACCTTTCTTCAAATATCTAACTAATGATAAATACACTGGTCAATTTTCCCAAAAAAGGTCGTTTCTTTATTCCATCTTCACAATCTTATGATTATTCCACTCTTCATTGACCTAGACCTAGACCTAGACCTAGACCTAGACCTAGACCTAGACCTAGACCTAGACCTAGGTCTCATTGTTTCCGCTTGGTTAGGACAAATACAAGTGAGGGCCAAGAAACGAAATTGGTGCAATAAAAACATTTTCAAATATGTATTTACTTTTCAAAATGGCTCCATTTGGTGGGGGAGGGGTACTTTTCTCCGCCGTGTTGTAACGGTGGGGGGGGGGAGTTAACGTGGTCAAAACAATTACATTATAAGTCGGATATTTTCAAGTCTGCAAATCACTAAAAAATATAAGTTAAACCGAAAATGCCGGAAATGCCGCAGTATGCGAGTACTCACGTATATTTAGCAATATTGTACATTCCAATTGTATATACGGTTCAGGCGGCCCCCCTGACTGTTTACGTTTTGAGGGTACCGATTTAGTAACAAGGCCAGTGCAAGGCAACCTCCGAAATTGTTGCCAAAAGAGTGTTGGAGTGTATTAAAGTATTAATATTAAACGCAATAATCATAATTTCATAGCTGAATTACGTAATTAGGAAAACCAAATATTTTTGGTTTCAAAATTACATTTTTAATAAAATAATAAGGTTTTTATCCAAAAAACGACGTATTTTAAACTTATTACTTTACTAAAAATGTAATAATTTTGTTTAAAACTTAACAATCTTGTTGAAAAGTCATATGCTTTTAAAGACAATTCAACTGTTTCGGTAAAACTACGTCTTTTCATTTAAAAAATTCAACTATCCTCGTAAAATAATAACTTTTTATTAAAAAATCGCCTTTTTAGTGTAAAAACTGAACCACTTTAGAAAAAAACTACACTAGTTGGATAAAAGTTAAATTTTTGATTAAAAATTCAAATCGCCTTTTTGGTTTAAAATTCATTTATTCATAGTGAAGAGTCATCACTTTACTGGAAAATTTGATTTCTCTGTTTGTAAATTTAACTTCATTTTTTGTTGAAAATTAATTTTGGTTTGCAAATTTGTCTTTTATAATAGAAACTTTACTTTTTTACAAATATATTTTTTTTTGTTGGAGATTAATCATTTTAGTTTAAAAATAATCTTTTAGCTTGAAAATTTAACCTTTTTAAATAGGGAGATCCCCTACAGTAGGTAATGATCATACAGTAGATATAATCATTAATTTAAAATACTGATGTATGTAAAATATTTAATGTCTTCTTATTATCATTAATTATTCCTTTATTATTTATTTTCATACATTATTTTTGTAAATAGTGATTAAGCTACTGCAGGGTGGTATTTTATAAATAGAAATATAAAAAATATATAAATTTAACAATTTTGTTGAAAATTCCTTTTTCTGTTGTAATTTGTAATTCAATATTTTTGTTCAAAATTTAATTCTTTTGCTGAAAACTAGTCTTTTTCATGTGAAAATTCATCTCTTTAGTGGAAATTTTATTTCTTTAGAATTCTCTTTAAAAATGCTCCTTTTTGTTGAATGTTCGTCTTTTTCAAGAGGAAGTAAACCTTCTTAGATAATGTTGTATACTTGTATATTTTCCTTAAATTTTAATTGAACTTTATTTCTGCAAAGTTGAAAATTAATTGTTTAATTGAAAAAATAGCAATTTCATTTTTAGCGAATTTTTTTATTTATTTTTTATTTGGAATTTCATATATCTTGTTGAGAAGTCTTCTCTTTCGGTTAGAATTGTACTATTTGATTAAAAATATATTTGCTTGATTGGCAGTTTATCGTTTTAGTAATTGAATATCTTCTTGTAGTTAATGAATTTTTTAATTTGAAAATTCTTTTCTTTTTTTAAATTTCTTTATGTTTGGAGAAAATTGTGTTTGTTTGGTTAATAATTGAACTGTTTGGTAGAAAATTGATCATTTGTTTGGTTTCGCTTGACCTAACTTTTGCTATTTGGCATTGGTAATTGGCGAAAGTAACAAAAGCCAATGCGGAAAAAGAGAAATTGGGGCGAATTGTTATTCGTGTGGAAATGCCGGTTAAATAAATAAATAAGTAAATAAGAACTGCGCGGGCGGCGGGCAGCAAAGGACAGTAAAGATTTATAGGAGCAGAAAAACGCCATAAAATTGAGGGAATTTTGAAATGATAATTTTATTAGCAGGAGCTCTGACTGAATATGTCGGCAGTCCGGCAGTCGACAGTCGACATGTAGCAATAAATTTGGTTTAGGTAATTTTATACAATATAGCAGCCTGCCTCCCTAAAATGCATTTTCTCATGTGTTCCGATGTGCCTACATATATGAGAAATAACTTGAAATAAGAAGTTGCTTCTGACTTCATCTGATCAATAAATCTTGAATGTATATATATATATATATGTGTGTGTGTGTGTGCTCTGATTCGATTTCAATCTGAGCACGTGCCCTCTTCTAGTCTCTAGTCTCTAGTCTCTAGTCTCTAAAGTCGAAAGTAAAAGTATAAGAAAACGTACTAAACTACTTAGGTGGGGAAACTTAATAAATAGACCTTGGCTGTCAAGTTGGGCTCAAAAGTGTCACTTAAAACTCCATTCAGAAGATTTCTTCCTCATACTCGCATCCCTCCCTTTGTATACAATAATGCCGCGGAAGAATCAGAGGGAGCTAGGAAAAAGGAAAAGGTTCATTTGAAAAAGGACAGAATTCAGAGAGAGATAGAGAGATAAAGAGAGAGAGAGAAGAATCTATCAAAAGGGGCTTTTCTTGATTGTTACTTTTCAAAATTTGCCACCGAAAATTGTCAATCGCCTCGCGAAAATAGCCCTTTCAGATAAAGTGTAAATTAGCACTATAAGAGTGGTTGTGCAAACTAGAAACTAGAAAATAATATGAGTGTAAAAATCATTTCAAGGATTTGGGTTTTCAATCCGAAGATGAAAAATATTTTCTTACTTGTTATTCTTCCTATAATAGCGATTTTTCGATTATTCCGCTTAAGCCTGATTTTCATTAATTTTAGAGCGTACAGTGTTTCGAATTTCGGACAAATAGAAGCCCAAAATTGATTCTTTTCAAACAGGTCTAAATACTCCAAAACCAGGAGGAATAAGGAGATTTTTCAGAAAAAAGGGGAATAAATATTTTTTTTAAATTTGGTGACATTTAGTTTATAAGAATTGCATAATAAAGAGTGGCAGTGTAGTGAGTGACGCCTGAAACAAAACACCTTCATACTAATCGGTCCGAGTTATCCGACTATGTCTTTTTGAAGCTCTTCATCTGAGCTAATTTGCTACAAAGTTGGATCAGCGACCTGGGTCGGAGCAGTATTTTGTAACGAATGTGTCATTTTACTAAAAAAAACATGGGAGTAGATAAATCTAAAAAATTTGCCCCACCCCCTTATCCCGCCTCGCACACTACATTACATTCCCTAATATCCGACAATATAACAAGGGTAGAACCGACTGAGTCACGCCTACTAAACAAGACAAATTGATTTTCACCGGAAAATCTAATAATAAACTGATATTTCAAACAAAAACTTTTTTATTTTAAATTATAAACAGTTGAATTTATCTAAAAAAAGATTAGATTTGAACAATAAGTTAAATCCTCAACGACCACAAAATAATTTTTCAACAAAATTTATTATTAATTATAATTTGTATTTATTCATTAATGATTAATTATTTAATTGATCAATTCTCTAGAAAAAATAAGTATTTTTTCAACAAAAAAGAAGAATTTTTAAAGGTACAGATGAAATTTCAATCACAAAGATAAATTTTCTAACAAATACATAATTGCATTTTTTTACTAAGAAAGATCAATTTTCAATCAAAAATAGTTATAATAATAAATAATAGTTAACTTTTAAATTACCCAGATGAACTTCAATCAGTAAAAAGGAATGTTAAACAATGTAGTTTAATCGCCAATAAAACAGAAAAAAAATGAATTTTCAGAGAAACAAAAAAAAAATTAATTTTCAAAAAAGGTAATTTTTAACCAAATAGTTGAAAATTCAACCAAACATATAAATTTTCAAATGAAAAGGAGAATTTTCAAACAACAGAAAATAAATCTTTAAAGAAAAGTTTAGTTTTAAGCAAATAATGTATAATTAAAAGAAAATGAGTTTCGCACCAAGAAGACGAATTTTCAATAAAATATGATTTAATAAATTTTTAATACGAATTTTTAACTAAGAAAGAACATTTTTAAATCAACAATGGAATAGGTAAATCTTCAGTTAAAGAAATTTTTTGCCAATAGAATATTTAAGTTTTGAAACAGAAGAGGTCATTTTTTACCAAATACTTAAAATTTTCACCAAAATAGTAAAATTTTCAAACCAAAGAAAAGAATTTTCGATAAAAATAGTTGAATTTTCATCAAAAAAGAAATTCTTTTTTCAAAATTGTTGATTTTAGTACAAAGAAAATAAATTTTCTACCAAAAAAAAACCAAAAAAATGTTCAACAAAATAAATTATTGTTTAATATGAATTTCTCTGAATTATCGGGATTATAAGTGAATTATTTCGAATTGGAAGTGGATTACCTCGAATCACAACTGGATTACTACTGATTATCGGGATTATTCGGATGACAAGGAGTCACCAGTTTGGATACTTGAGTGGACCAGTACAAATCAATTGCTAATTGCAAAATGAACAACAAAGTCCAGCCAACCAAAAATAATTTTATTGTGTTACAATAAAATTATTATAATTTTGAAAAATAATTAAAAATTTTCGTAGATCCATCTTTCTTGATAATAGTTAGCAAAAAAGCGGCTTTCCCAAGGAAGCATGGATCTGCAGATTCTTCCTTTTAATGTAATATTGGTAGACATTTTTGATCGGATCTAAACTTTGTACAAAAAATTAACAAGTTATATAATATTTTTTGCAGAAATTAGAAGATCATATGTAATTGATCCAAGAATAATAACAATTAGAAGAAAATTTAAAAAGTCATTTACATGAGCGATCTGTAATGTCTACAGTCTACAGTGTCTACACTCTACACACAAATAATGATTTGAAGAGTTTTCATTGATTATCTGGGTTTGCTCTTTTTGTTGATGCTTTCTTAAAAAATATGTACTTATCAGGGCAAGATAGCGATTTCTCAATTATTCGGCTCAAGTCTGCTTTTGATTTATTTCCTGTAAATCTGGTTTAATTGTTGTAGAATCTAGAGCCATTGTAAGGTCTATTGAGGACAAATTCTGAATGAGAATCTGACATCAGATAGAAAGTAACATCCCTCTGCTAAAGGCTAAGGGTTTACGGTTTGCGAGCATGGCAAGGTTTTCAGCTTTCTATTGGAGACGGACTTCTTCGAGCATGGATGATACTATATATGACAAGAAATAACGAAAGTGATCCTTACTGAGAAAGCCTATTCTCCTCCATCGAGGATCTGAACCTCCAGATGAAATTTCCACCCATGTCCCATCTCAGATGTCCTGTGTACCATATCTCATATGAGCTGAGTATAATGTCTACTCCTACTGCAGCAAAAAAAAATCTGTGGATCTATCTTGCAGGGTGTCTGGTTGGTGTTTTCCTGGTCGGGGAATTTTTTATTCGACTCAACTCAAATCGATATTGAAAGTGTTTTGATATCAGTTTGCGCAATCGTGAAATGAACAATGACACAAAACTTTTTTTTTTGAAAAAGCTTTCAAAACATAAACTGAAACAAAGTCAGCTTGTGAGACAGAATTGCACACAAAGCCTTGACACAGGATTAAAGTAGACTGTATCTGTAGACAGTAGACAATGGGTATTTTCAATTACTTGAAAAATCAGTAGAGCAATTTGATTGAAACTGAAGGAATGAATAAAATGTATGAGATAACATAAGTATATTCGGGAATGAGCGAAATGGAACAAAATTGTTTTTGAGATTACGCTGAAAGTTAAAAAAATATAGCATGACTTTACTATTTGGCCAGAAATAGGCCGCTTAAAAATATTGATATCTTATGATTAAGAATTTAATATTGCTCAGAATCTCAACTAGATTTTATAACATCTGGTGACATAAAGTATAGAATTGCATGAACATTAAATGAATATAAATAATTCATCTATAATTGGCGTTTGATCAACGCTGTGGAAAGTCTCGTTAATAAAAAGTTATATTATTTTAAGCCTGCAAGAAATGTTCTCTCATTTATACTATTTATAGATACGCTGTGGATTTGATTTTAGATTTCCCGGCTAACAGCTTCTGATGTCTTCATACGTCACCCACAATGGCCACATTTCTTTCATTTGAAACCCACATTAGTTTACATTGCTCGCAAAAGAGAATGGGCCTCCTTGGTTTAGAGTGTTTAGACTCTAGTCTAGTCTTTCGGCTGATCAAAATTTTCAGGATCCATTGTCTGAACAGAGTGGTGCACCCCTCGGGAAATTCCCAAAGGTTGTCATTGTCCATCGGATTAAGAGCGACAATTGATTCTTCATGAGTCTTTTTTCATGAACTGGTTATTTCAGAGTCTAGTCTAGTCTAGTCTAGTCTAGTCTAGTCTAGTGTAGAACTAGGTTCTAGGTCCTAGGTCATCTAGTCTAGACTCCAGGGTCTAGACTGTAGACTCTAAGTAACAAAAAAGATTGTTATTAGGCTCTAGCAAAATGTCCAACATTTTGCATTCTTCTGTCTGATTTATTACTTTATTGCCGACACATGCTTTTGGAAAGCGGTACGCTTTTTTGTTTTTATATCAAAACTGTCCGGCCAACTACTAAGTTTTATCGTCTCCTGGGTACGTGGTGACTGGGCAGGTTTTGTCAAATTGGCTACTTTTCCGGACATCGAAAATTTAATTTTCATTTTTCTCTTACAAAAAATTTTAAATTATAATTTTAAATATATATTATATATATTACATAATTTTAAATACGAAAAATTTGCACGACGTCGGTGTCCGTTTTTCCTCCTATTATACGAAAACCGCTAGCTTGAAGTCAAGGATTTTAAGTCCTTTTTTATACAATGGCAGGGATGCTAAAACCTCAGTCATTAAGAACAAAATCAGAATTTTACTTCACCTAGATGAAAAAGTATATGAAAAACCGAGTCCTTTTTCCGGTTGTAAAAGATTTAACGAACTTTATTGCATGTGATTTGATGCCTGTCCGAGCATAATTGTAGAAAATGAATTTTTGCAGCAAAGATATCAGTTGAATTTTTCTCAGTTTTATATATATATATATATATATATAATTTTTATATAATTTTTCGTATAATTTTTCGTGCAAAGTTTAAAGTCTAAAAATAACACACCTTTTCGATTTTATATTAAAATTGACAATCCACATGCAAGGGAGGTGTTTATACAGATAGTTTTGGTTGGAATTTTACTTTTTTTCAGACATCAAAAATGTATTTAGAAATTTTCGTTTAAATCCCGTGGATAATATGTTTTAAGAGAATTAACGTGACAATGACTTTTTCTCCTCCATTGTGCAAAACAAAAAACATAGTATAGAAAAAAAAAAACTTAAAAAGTAAATAAATATATTACTGTACTCACTGTGTAAAATAAAATATGATGATCGATCCACTGTGACCATCAGATGACTTCGGAAATAAGAATAATTTATGTTATCAGAAACAATTAAATGGGTAAATATCAAAAAGCTAGAATTATTCCAGTAAACAATTTTTTGTTTAAAAATTAATTTATAGCAACACAAAAACTTTATTCTATTCAGATTATTCGTAATAAGAGTTAAAAAACTAATAAGCATAATGATAATGAACTTATGTTATGTTACTGGATAAACAGGTTGTCCAAAAATGTTTATTATTACAATAATCCACTCTTAATCATAATAATTCGAAAAAATGTTGGTAATTCATGTAATTACCTTGTAATCTAGAGAATCCGGAGTAATTTCAGTACATTAATCCAAGTAGTTTTCAATTACTTTGTTGGAAAATGTTTTTTTTTTGTTCCTAAATTAATTTGCTTAAGCTGAATATTTAAGTATTCCATTTTTGGTTAAAAATTCGAATTTTTTAGTTGAAAACTGTTTTTAATTTCGATTGAAAATTAATTTTTATTTGATTATTTGAGTACTCGATTTTACATTAATCTTTTTTTAGTCGCGAATTCATGTATTTCGTTGAAATATCGTCTTTTTTTTATTATTTTTTAACTTTCCTACATTTGATTGTAAATTTTTATTAGTTGAAAATTCATTTATTTTGTTAAATTATCGTGTTTCTTGTTAGAAAATTAAACTTTTCGCTCGACAATTTATGTTTTTGGTTAAAGATTGAACTACTTGCATGAAAAATATAACTGTTTTGTTGAAAATTCGTTTTTTTGGGTTGAACATTAATTTTTTTAACTAAAAATTAACTATTCCATTTTTGGTTGTGAGTATTTAAATATATCCCCTTTACTTAAAAGTTAATGCATTTTGTAAAAATATCGTCCTTTGTAGTAGTAAAATTATTATTTTTGCTTGAAAATTTATTTTCAGTTAGAAATTGTAAATTCAACTATTTGGTTCAAAAATAAATATTTTGTTTAAACTTTTTTTAAAAAATATTTTCTTTATCCTAAAATTTAACTATTTCATTTCTGATTGTCAATAATTTTTTTCGTTCGAAAATTCAACGATTTAGTTAAAAATTAATGTATTTGGTTTAAAAATTTGTTTTTTGGTAGAAAATTAATTTTCTGGTTGAGAAACCATGTTTTTTGTTAAAAATTAAACTATTACGGTTTTTGTTCAGAATGTATTTTTTGACCAAAAATCCATTTATTTAGCAAAAATGTATTTTTTTTAGTGGAAAATTTCATGTATTTCATATTTTTGGGTCAAAAATTGTAGTGTTTTGTCAAAAACTCGCCTTTGTTACTTCAAAATGATTAATCTTTATGGTGACAAATTGATTTTTTTGGTTGAAAATTGAGCTATTTAGTTAAAAATTCGTTCTTTTTGTTAAAAATTATATTATACCTTTAAAAGTTCAATTATATTGTTGGAAATTCAACTGTTTCGTTTGTCTTTTTGTGCTGAAAATTCAGTTATATATTTTGCTAGTACAAAACTAATTTACATATTTGCTTGAAAATGAACTTTTTTGTTGAAAATTAATATTTCGAATCTAAAGTTCAGCTATTTTGTAGAAACATCGTCTTTTTGGCTTGAAAATTGAACAACTTGGTAGAAAATTAAACTTTTTGTTGAAAATTCATATTTTTGGTTGAAAGTTGAAAATGCAACTGTTTCCATTTGACAATGCAACCATACATTTGTTTAAAAAAGGGATCTTTGTGGGTCGAAACTTTCACTATTTTGATCAATTCATCACTTTTGTATAAAATTTTTTGTTGTTGAAAATTTGACTAACTCCATTGGAAATCCAATATATTTCAACTTGAAATCTTCGGAATTGAAAGTGTTTTATATGGAATACGATCACTTTTTAGAGTTTCGGATAAGAATAATAAAATATTCGTAACGTAGTTTATGAACGGCCCTATAGAGTATAGGGGATAATTGAGCATAATGCTGCATGTCAAAAAGTGTGGCTCATTGTACTGAAATTTGGGTAGAAATAGCCCCTATTGGCCTATTCCAACTCTTGGCAGACACGGTCAATTTTCTATTGGTATGAACTATAAATCTATATTCTATATTCTATATGTGAATCAAGAAGAAATAAATGTCCTAGGATAACTAGAACTAAACTTAATTCTGTTCGGCGAGAGAGCGAGAGAATACTCGACGTCGCTCACTTTTTTCAGGAAAGGGTAGAGTAAATCCTCTCGGGACAATCGGCCCTGAAATTTACGAGAGAGGGCATAAATTTGAAAGGAAAGCATTTCTTTAAACTTTAAAGTGTAAGCTTGAAAATCAGTAATGAGTAAATCAGTAGAGTAGAGCACGCCTAAGCCGTTGTGTATTCTCTCGCGGAAGGAAGAGAGTATAGAGATGAAGATGAGATGGTGCTAATTATTCGAAGCGATAATTCTTCTTGTTACCCTTTGGTAGGTCAGCCGATTGGGATCTAAAGGTTTTGAAATCGAGCCGGGCTGATTTCAAGATTTCAAGATTTGTGGTACAATGTGGTATCTTGCTTGAGAGGATTTGGAGACATTTCCGGGAAGGATGATCCAAAACAAGTTGTCTGGAATTCGCAGATAGCTAGTTAGACAGGAATGAATGAATATATATATAGAATAGGCGGACTATACAAGTATAAGAAGCTATAAGGGGTCTATATAAATTTGGCAAGAAGCAAGAAGCAAGAAGCAAGAAGAAGAAGAAAAAGAAGAAGCTAGGGCCCGGAAACGCGGCTTGCCGAAGGGCCCCCCGACAAAGGGGATCGGCTGCTGCCTGGCCTGGCCTGGTCTGGGGACGGAAAATAAGAACGAGAACGAGAAACCCGAAATTCGAGGTCGTCCATCTGCTCATATACACATGTATACATATGGACACATACACACACACGACAACATATTCATTTTTGTGATTTCTCTGCTTCTTTCCATCAACTATCCTGCTATATCAATGCATGTATGTAGGTACATGCATCATCGCATACCCAACTTCTTCACACATGTCTTTTTAAAAACCCCCTCTATAGTCTATGTGTTTCTTATGACTTTTCTTGCGCGCGTCATTCTTTATGTCCCTTATCGCCTATCGCCTATCACCTATCGCCTATCACCTATCGGCCTACCCCTATATGTCTATCCTAACCAATCCTAACCTAACTTGCTTCTTCTTATATTATGTATTTGTATTTTATACTGTTGCTTAGACACCAGGCTATGGGGAAAAATCGCAAGAAATAAGAAAAGGCCAATTTTTAATTTATTATTATTACCTATAATCGTTGGGGGATAATTAGTTTCAATTCTCCTGACCCTAAAGCCAAGAACTTACATCAACAATTTCTACAACAAAAATTATTACCTATACTATATTTATTTAAATTTATTTATTATTACTATTATTATCATATTTATCTTTAATCTGGTCACAGATATTGTTATAGGAACGAACTAACGGTATTGGGGGCCGTGCATAAATTATGTAAAGTGTTTTTCTGAAATTCTGAATCACATACCCCCCCCCCCTTGTTATAGGCATAGGCATAGGGTCCGTATGTTTTGAATCCTCTCCCACCCTCCCTATCTTACGTAATTTTTGCCGACTACATTTTTTTCGTTAGTGTATTGCAAGGATCATTCAAAAATAACGTAAGCCTATATAGAATTATTTTCAACCAAATAGTTGCATTTTTAATGAAAAAAAAGAAGATAAAGTTTCTGCCTACAAGACGGATTATCGACTAATCACATAATTTTAAACCAAATAGTTGAATTTTTAAACTTGAAAATATCGATTTTTAACCGAAAATAGTTCAAAAAAGTAATTCAATTTTTTACCAAATAGTTCAATTTTCCACCAGATTGTTGAATTTTCAATCTATGCAAATTTTATAAAAAATAGTTTCATTTTTAACAAAAAAGTTCATTTTTAACAGAAGAAAATTAATTTTTAACAGTCAAAAATTAGTAAGTAAATATCTTCAGAAAGAGTTGAATTTTCAAAACAAAATGACGACTTTTTAATCAAAGTGTAAATTTTATTCAAAAAATATTTTTCAGTCAATGAAGAAAAAAAAAAATCATCTAAAATGTTGAAACTCGAAGCCTGAAAGAGGACCTTCTTATAGAACAGTTGAATTTTTAACCAAGAAGATTAATTTTGAACCAGAAATTTGAAGCTTTATACATAAAAACAAAACATAAAAACAAAACATACAACCAAATGAATTTTCAACAAAAAAGTTTATTTTTAAACCGAAAATACGAGTTTTTTTACAAAACAATTTAGTTTTTAACCGAAAGAATTAATTTTTTAAAGCAACAGAATCTATTCCAAAATACATCAATTTTCCACTTAAAATGATACATTTTAAACCAAAAATGAAAAAGTAAAATTTAAAAAAATTCCTTTTTAAGAAACAATTAAATCTTCTATCAAATATGTAAATTTTCGTTTAGAATGATGAATTTTTAATTTAAAAAATTAATAATTTTCAACAAAGTACTTCAACTTCCGAAAAAATAATTTACTTGTCTACGAGATTGTTAAATTTCCATTTACAAAGACAAAAGGATGAGCTTTCTATACAACAGTTTAATATAAATTTTCAACAAAAAAACGTTATAGTTGATATTTCACCCCAAAAAAATGTAATTTATGATCAACAACATTTAAAGCTAACAAAAGTAAGTATAAAAGTATAGAAACCAAAATATTTTTTGAATTTGGAAAGATGTCAGGGAATTTTATAAGATTTTAAGAATTTCCAAGGATTTTAAGAGATTTTAAGGGACTTATTAATATTTCAAAAGAAGTCATGGGAGTAAAAAAAAATTAAATGATTTTGGGAAGTACTAAAGTATTTTGACGAATTTGCAAAAATTTCAAGAGATTTGAATGATTTTGCGATTGTCTAGTATATGATTTGATAGACTTCAAATAATATTATGCACGATAGCAGCTTTTTTTGAAAATGCTTTAACTATAATTTTATGAAAAAAATCTGCCCTCTGCGTGGTTGAATTCTTATTTTTTCATTTCTAATGTTATTTTTTTACGATTCAAACGAGAACTATACGTCTTATTAAAAATAGTCTCTTGCCGCAGTGCGCGAGTACTCATTTCCGTATATTGCGCAATATTGTGCATTTCAATAAGATATGGATCAGACAGCCCTGGTTGTTTAGGTTTCGAGAATATGAGCCTTGGAGTGTAGTCACATGCCGTAATACATTTCAGAGGGCCAGCAAAAAAAGAAAGAGAAAATAATCTCTCGAATTCTTTTTTCTGCCGTGTCCTTACAGTGTTTCCATGAATGCATATGATACGAGTCGGATTTCGAATTGCGAGAATTTTTACGCACAATACAAGCCTAAAAGTTCTCTACTCCATTGGACTGTATAATACGAATTCGGGTTGGTGCATGCCGATGAAGTGAGCGTGAAAATTCTTTAAGAATATTTCGCTCCACAAATTGATCCTTGCGGTGTCTTAAAACGTTTCCGGGTTTTTTGCAACATTTAAAAAGTAATTTTCATTTTAACAATGGGCGTGACAAGATATATATATTTTTTAATTCTGTCGAAAGTTTGGGTGATTTATTTTACTAAAAATAAAATAATTAATTTTTTTTAAAGTAAAATAATGTATAAGCAACGCTAATAAAAATAAAATAATTAGAATAGTTTAATTTTCAGATAAAAATAATAATTTTGTACGAATTAAAAATAATAAGTTTTCAAGAAAATACTTACACACTCATATAAATAATTAATCCTCAAAAAAACAGTTGCATTTTTACAAAAATGAAAAATTATATTCTACCAAAAAGATGAATTGTTAACAAAATAAATCAACTGTCTCACAAATATTAAAATTTTCATCCCAGCAGAGAAATAAGTTTTCATATAAAAGACGATTTTCTCAAATTTTCAAATTGAAAAGATGAATTTGCAACCAAAAATATAATAGTCGATATTTAAAGGACAAAATACTTAAATCTTGAATTAAAACAGAATAATTTTTAACAACAAATACATTGATTTTTCACAAAAAAGACGAATTTTCAACAAAAGAAAGTAATTTTCAACCGTAAATAGAACAGTTTAATTTTCAAAGTAAAAAATTAAATTTCGACGAAAAGAAAGAAAAAAAAGAAAAATTGTAAACAAAATAAATCAATTTTCGAACAAATATTAAAACTTTCAACCACGGGGAATAATTTTCTAGAAAAAGACGATTTTCTTACATTTTCAAATTGAAAAGATGAATTTTCAACCAAAAATATAATGGTTGATATTTAAACGACAAAATACTTAAATCCCCAATTAAAGCAGAATAATTTTTAAAAACAAAAAATTGATTTTTCACAGAAAAGACGAATTTTCAAACGTAAATAGAACAGTTTAGGTTTAAAAAAAATTTAATAATTTTTAACAAAAAGAAAAGAAAACCAAAAAAGAAGAACTCTAAACAAAATAAATCAACTATCTCACAAATATTAAAATTTTCATTCCAGAGAAATAAGTTTCTATATAAAAGACGATTTTCTTAAATTTTCAAATTGAAAAGATGAAATTTCAACCAAAAATACAATAGGTGATATTTAAAGGACAAAATACTTGAATCTTCAATTAAAACAGAATAATTTTTAACAACAAAAAATTGATTTTTCACAAAAAAAGACGAATTTTCAACAAAATGAAGTAATTTTCAACCGAAAATAGAACAGTTTAATTTTCAACAAAAAAAAAATAATTTTCAACGAAAAGAAAGAAAAAAAAAGTAAAAAGAAAAATTGTAAACAAAATAAATCAATTTTCGAAGAAATATTAAAACTTTCAACCACGGGGAATAATTTTCTAGAAAAAGACGATTTTCTAATAAAACACATGATTTTTCAATTAATAATATAATAGTTGATATTTCAACGACAGAATACTGACTTTGCAATCTGAAACAGAATAGTTTATTGTATTTTCAGATTGGAAAATAATCAATTTTTTCAAGAATAATTTTTTGCATATAAACATGAAAAAAATTCAATCATTAAAAAGAGATTTCCATGCTATCTCACTTTTTGGCTCATTAGAGACATAAATATCAATAGAAAAAAGAGGGAGAAAAAGAAAAAAAAAAGAATAGTTTAATTTTAAATGAGAAAAATAAATGAAGTACTCAAAAAAATAAGTAATTATCAAATTAAAAGTATTTACTTATTAAAGTTTGAAATAAGAACGTTTGAATGTTAATTTTTCCAATGCCCTTCATTATAATTGGTTAAATGTTCAATCTAAAACTTTTCACATGCAAAACAGTTGAGTTTTCTAGCCGAAAATGATGCGTTTTCAAAAAATTAAATTAATTGTGAATAAAAAATTAAATTAATGTTTAAGAATGTAATTCACCTTTAAACCAAAGAGTTGAATTTTGAGTGAAAAATCAATAAAAAAATGGTTGAAATAGTTGAAATTTGAAATTTGGATAGGTATTTATTAAAAATGGAAAGGTGGTTTTAAATTTGTGGAAGAATAAATGAGGGAATTCCTGGATTTTAATATTTTATCCTCTGAATGTATTATATGGGGAGCCAATATTAGAGACAGTAAATTATGAAAGGTCGACTTCTCCCGAAATTATGACTTTAGTTTAGACTTTTAGAGTTTAGGTCTTAGGAAAGTGACCATTTCTATTTTTGAAATTGTAAATACAATGGGAGAGGGAGAATTGAGAGAGCGTACAATGAAAAGATACCTGGGACTGGTGGGAGTTTTTACTTTAAATTTAAGTTTAAGGCCACAATCGAGGCCTAATTGCCGAACAGTCGAGCACTATGACGAAAGCTTCAAACAGAGCAGTTCAAATTTAAATGACAATATTTTCCTTTAAATTTTCCATTTTAATGGAATCGAATGGAGTGGAAACATAACTCATTCCACCATTTTTCCTTCTTTATTCTATTCTATTATATTCTATTATAACTATCTACAATTGTACATTGTACCTATTTTGCATGCATTTCTCCAAACAATATTTGCCAACTCTCCAAAACAACATTCATGTCAAGAGCCTAATTACTCAGGGACCCTCCATAAATTACATTGCCATTTTTTCTTTTCTTTTCTTTTCTTTTGTTTAGCACGTTTCCTTTTTACAGTTTTTACCTGCAATTTTAAGAAAGCAAAAGGAATTTTGTCAAAAAATGGCGCTGCAACTGTACAGTTCTCTAATATCTTTATTGAAAACCCATTGTTTGTGAAAAAATTAATCTTTTTTAGTTAAAAGTTGAAATAAAGATTAAAAATTCATTTTATTGAAAGACTCTTTGGTAAAAATATTAACTATTTTGTCAACATTAATTTTTGTGAGAAATTAATTTATAATCTCAAAATTTAACTTTTCCACTCTTAGTTGAAATTTATCCCTCGATTTATCCTTTATAAGTCGAAAGTGCAAATAATTATTGGTAGAAAATTCGTGTACTTTTCTTAAGAATTCCTTTTTTGGTTCAATATTGATCACTTTTCGTTGCAAATGTAAATATTTTGTTGGAAAATTCTTTCCTTTTTGTTTCAAAATTAATTTTTTCAACTGAAAAATTGATCTTTTTTCCTGGCAATTGAACTATTTTGTTGAATGTTGAACTCTTGTATTAAAAATTCATTTTTTAAAAAGATTGATAATTTTATAACTAAATTAATATATTTATTAAAAAGTTTACTATTTTGTTGACAATTCGTTTCACTTTTGTTTTATAATTAATTTTTTTAACTGGAAAAATTACAATTTAATTTTCGGTTAAAATGTATCCTTTTTTGTTGTTAAAACTGCAGTTATTTGGTTTAAAAATTATTTGTTTATTTTTAACAGAAGATAATCTTTAACAAAATTTATATTTAATTCAAAGTTGAAATTTTTTTAGTTAAAAATTTAACTACTTGATTTAAAGTTAAAGGAACATTGAATGTAAACTTCCGAAGATTTCTGGGAAAATTTCGAATAGAAATATTTCCATATCCAAATAT
>JAAAKG020213212.1:0-15912 GCA_010014905.2 Druon quercuslanigerum | reverse complement strand
TGTTTATGAATTTCACACAGTTATAAAATATAAGAGGATCACTCACATCGTCATTAGTTATTGAATTTTCTACAGTTCTAAAACATGAGAAGATCAATAAAATTGTTACTTGCTTTTTAATTTCACACACTTCTAAAATATAAGACGATCATTCACATTTCATTCGTATATGAATTTCATGCAGTTCTAAAACATAAGACGATCAATCACATTGTTACTTGTTTATGAATTTCCCACACTTCTAAAATATAATAGGATCACTCACATTGCCATTAGTTTTTGAATTTCATGTAGTTCTTAAACATAAGGCTATCAATCCCATTATTAATTTCTTATTTATTTCACACAGTTCTAAAGTATAAGACAATCAATCACATTTAATTCTTATCTGAATTTCATGTAGTTCTAAAGCATGAGACGATCAATCACATTTTTAATTGTTTATGAATTCCACATGGTTCTTAGATATAAGACGATCACTCGCTTTCATTTTTTTCTGGAATTTATGCATTTCTGAACCATAAGACAATTAATCACATTACTACGTGTTTACGAATTTGACGCAGTTCTAAAATATAAAATGATCCCTCACATTTCATTAGTTATTTTTATGTGCTTCTGAATATCATACAGTTTCAAGGCATTGACCGATGAATCACATTTAATTTTTCCGCATTAATTTCATGAACAGGTCATAATGTGATTGATCGTCTAATTGTTCACATCTGCATGAAATTTAGAAACGAATAAAATGTGAGTGATCGCCTTTTGCTTCAGGACTGCATAAAATGAATCTTTGGTGAAGATTCATCGTTTTGGTTAAAAAATCATTTGTTTAATTGAAAATCTAAGTACTTTTTTGAAAATTTGTCTTTTTTCCAGATCATCAATCTTTTTTATTTTTATCTTTTTGTTTGAAAATTAATTCCTTTTGTTTATGAATTGAACTTTTTTCCTAAGAATAGTGAATACATAGTTTTTGGATAAATTTAACTACTTTTGATAAAAAAATTAATATTTTTTTTTTAATAACAACTATTACATTTTAGTTTAGAGTTCCTGTACTTTCTTTAAAATTAAACTATACTTAATTAAAAGTGAAACTAATTTGTTCAAAATTAATTTTTTTGTTTAAGAAATTGTCATTTTACTTGAAAACTCCTTTTTTTGTTCAAAATGGAACTATTTGATTAAAAATCATTATAGTTGTTAACCAATTTTATTAAATTAAAAATGTAACTATTCAATGTTTGGTTGCAAACTTTTCTTTAGTTAAAAATCCTACTATTTGCCTAAAATTCCCGTTTTTTTAAAATTGTATGTGTTTAACTGATAATTTTATTTGATTGAAAATTAATTTTTTTGCTACAAATTTAAGTATTCTATTTTAGTTAAAAAATGTATCTGTGTGAGAAGAAACTTCAGTTATCTTGTAGAAAATTCGTCTTTTTGGTAGAAACTAATCTCATTCGTTCAAACTTAAACTTTTCGCTTAAAAATTAATTTATTTTGTTAAAAAAAACAGCTTTTTATAGTCGAACATCTATTTTTCTTCACTTAAAATTGAACTATTACGTTAAAAGTTTATTTTCTTTGGTTGAAAATTAATTTTCTCATTGAAAATCTAACTATTCTATTTTTGGATAAAAATTCATGTTTTTGGTTGTTTTTTTAGTTCTAAATTATATTTTGAACTGAAAATGTAACTTGTTAATTTTTGTTTCAAAATTTATCTTTTTAATCGGTTGAAATTCAAACTTTTTTATTTAAAATTACTATTTTTGCGTTGAATAAAACTTAACTGTTTTGCAGGAAAGTTGTCTTTATGGCTTGAAAATTCAACATTTTTTGTTATTTTTTTTATCTTTATTGTTTGAGAAATGATTCTTGGTTTGAAATTCAACTCTATTGATATAAATTTCTCTTTTTTCTTGAGAATTACTTTTTTCAGTATTCAAATAATTTATTAAACCTTATTAAAAATTATCTTTTTTTAGTTGAAAGTTAATTTTTGGGGGTTAAAAATCTAACTATATTGTTGAAAATTTGTCTTTTGTGATAGAATATTAATACAAGAAAATTTTTTCTGAAAAAGAATTCTTCTCTCGATTTCTTTAGTAGCTTAACGGAAACGCACCCGAACGGCAATCGGAAGTTCTGTGGTTCGATTCCTAGCAAAGCGAAAGGAGAAAAATCTTTTTTCAGACAAAATTTTATTTTATTATTATTCTATCAAAATAGACAAAAAATCAACAATATTTTTGATTTTTAACTAAAGGAATGAATTTTCAACTAAAAAAAGATAAATTTTCAATCAAAGATTAAATCAAATTTTTAGTTAAAAAGTTGATTTGCAACCAGTTAAAAACAAATTTTGAACAAAATAGGTAAATTTTAAAACGAAAAAAGGGTTTTAAATTAAGATGATAAATTATTATAAAAAAATTGTTTAAAAAAGCAGGTCTAATTTGCATTAAGCAGTGGAATTTTAAACGAAAAATCTAATAATCAACATAAAAACAATAAAAAGACAAATTTTCAGCCAATAGAGATTTTTGAGTCATTAGAGAAAAAATTTTAGTTTAAAAGTTAATTGTTAACAGAAATAAAAAAGTAATTTAAAACAAATAATTACATTTTTATTCCAAGAAATAAAATTTCAGCAAATCATGTAAATTTTTTGCATAAAAGATAAAGGTTGAACCAAAAATCGAATAGTTACATTTTTAAATGAAAAATTAATTTGAAACCAATTCAAAATAAATTTTCAACCAAATAGTTATATTTTCAAAAAGAAAAAGGGTTTTGGATTAAAATGATGAATCATCGACATAAAATGGGTTCTTAAGAAATAGTTTTACTTTTATCTGAGTAGTTGAATTTATAACAAAAAATATTATTAATTAAGAAAAAACATTAATTTTTCACAAAGAATATTAATATTTGACCTCAAAAGACAATTTTTCAACAAAATTGTTAAGACTCTTAACCTAGAAAATGATTTTTTTAATATAATAAAGAGTTTAATTTAAAAAGAAAAATATTTTTAGACCAAAAAGTTGAATTTTCGACAAAAAAAAAGAAGAATTTTCCACCATAAAGATTAAATGTTTACAAAAAGAGATTAGTTTTCAAGAAAAGGCAAGAATTTATGACTAAAAGATTTTAATTTGCAACCAAAAATATTATAGTTATATTTACGGTTTATGAAATTAATTTTTAACACAAAAAAAAACGAATTCTTAACGAAATAAAATTTCAACAAAATAAAAGATAAATTTTCAACCAAAAATGGAATTGTTAAATTTGTAATTCAAAACTAAATTTTAAAATGAATTTTCAAAAAGGCCGTTCCGCTTCTAACTAAGCATTTAAGTTTTCAACAAAATACAAGAATTTTTCAAAAAAAAAACAATTGTTTTACAAAAAATAATAGTACAGTGTTATTTTACTGTTAATTAAAATAATTTTTAAACAAAAAATAATAATTTTCAAAATAAAAGATAAATTTTAAGCCAAAAAAAGGTATTTAACGACTTTTCTGAAAAAAAGTTCAATTTTCAGACCGAAAATATGAGTTTCCAATCAAAAGTTAATACTCGAGAAAATAGTAAAACTTTCAATCCAAATAGACGAATTTTAAACAAAATAGTTTAAATTTCAATCAACATGTTTGATTATTTTGTTTTTAACAATATTTTTGAATTTTCAACTAAATAATAAAATTGTATGTCATGAAAAAACAGAACATAATATAAAAAATAAGAAAAACACTAATCGATAAAAAAAATCAGGACGTCGAATCAGTTGGTCACCTACGAAAACTAAAAAAAAAAAAACTGCTCAGGGATTAAGTCAGATTTTCAATAAAATGTAGCTTGCATTGCGAGATTGGGTGAAGGTTGCAACTGCTCGCAAGTTACATGCGGGAATGTGGATTAGTGAACTAACCGGAATTGGAACTGGGTTCGTTGATAGACGGAAAGAAATTGGAGATGAAGAGAAAATAATGGTCGGGTTGAATCGATCCATCCATCGCATCGAGCGGCGCCTTGGGTGCCCCTGCGTGGTTCATCCCTGGTCCCGGAGGCCCCTAACAAGTTCGTGCAGGTATATAAATTCTGGTGCTATTATTGGGGTTTGTGCTTTCGCACAGGGACCTTTGGGCCCCACGGCGGCCCCTTTGAACGACTCCTTTCGCCTCTCCCTCTCTCTCGAGCGCTCTGCTCTTTCTCACTCCGCCGCCCGACAGTTTTGCCTTCTACTTCTCATTGCCCCCCGCACCCCGCCCGGCTCCTGTCTTGTTTGTTTTCCCTCGCATCTTCCGTTTGCTAAACGCACCTTAAATTACGTGGCCAATGATAAATATTTGCCCTGTCCATTACGCGTCCGGCCCGGCGTAGGACCCTTCCTTCGTCTTCGTCTTCGCTCGGTTCAGACGCCTCCGTGCGGCACGGTTCCTGGATCGGTGGCGAGTTCCGCCTTTCTTCGTCTCCTCCAGGGTCCAGATCGCGTTACCTTGAAAAAGGTCCAGTCGCCCAATTCAGAAACGGTTGTGGTGGTGCTAATCGCGCTCTCAGCCACATATCATCGTCGGCCGGCCCGCCGGTCCTCCGGGTCCTCTCACTTCTCATAGGAGCTTCTTGTTATATGTAGAGAATTTCTCACCGGAGAGATGAGAGGAGTGACTAGGGACTAGGGCGTCTCTAATAATGAAAAAAAATTAGGGCCCTCCTATCAAAAAAACAGAAACCTTTCATTCTGTTCAAACTAGAGGCCTACTTTATAAAAATTACAAGTCTACAAATCACGTCCACTTTCAATTACAAGTAATATCTCCTACAAGTTGCACGCGCTTTTAAAATTGTGCGCATGCGCACTTAACTTATCATAGCTGTTAACCTCCAAATGTGACTTTGCGTGTTGCTGTATCGGCGATTAATTCTTTAAGAAGATAAATTTTGTTCCATGGCGTCGAAGGAAGTAACAGAGGCAAAAAGGGTCAGTGTTTTAAAAAATACACGCTTCCTAGCCTTTCCTAACCTATAGATATATACACTTCTTTACTTAATTCATAATACAATTTTGTCGGTCAGAAAGTTCAATAAATTTACTTAAAATATAACTTTTATTTACTTTCACCACTTTTACCAAAACGCAAAGACCCTCCGAAAGTTTTCTACAAACCACAAGTGCTACTTACAAGACGAAACCTTTATGAAACAGAACACTTGTAAAACTGCGCGATATTACTTGTAAATAGAGTCCCCGTCTTTGTAACTTGTAAAAAGTACCAATGACTTTATGAAACGCCCACTCGTGATGTAAGTTACAATTACCTCGACTTGTACTTGTAAATTGTAACTTGTAGGTTTTATGAAATAGGCCCAAGATTGTGTAATATTCTTTCCATTTGGGGCACTTGACTTTGAACGCGAGAGGCACGTTCTCAGTTGAAAAAAGGAAACGGGCTGAGATGTTGCGAACTGTCGCAATGTTTTGGTGATTCATTACTTTCCACTGTTCATTAAACACTTGAGCTAACGGAACGGTGGAACACGAGCCAATAAATTATGAAACATTGCGACGCCGACAGTTGGCAACGGCGTGGCAGCAGTCCGTTCGTGACGTGGGGGAAACAACTCTGGTTCATTCGACCTGGTAATCCGAAAAATCCAGTGTAATCCACTATAATTCAAGTCAGCGGAGTAATTTCAGTATTCCGAAGTAATTTTCTTATCCAGAGTAATCCACTTGTAATCTAGAGTAATACACTTATAATTAACTTTAATTCCAGCAACTTGGAGTAATCCCAGTAATCTGCATTAATTTACTTGTCATACAGAGTAATCCTCTTGTAATCCAAAGGTAATCCAGTTGAAATTCAGTGCGATTAGGAGTAATCCGAGGACTCCGAAGTAATCCACTCCTTAACTGATCAATCCAATTATGCTTAGGAGTAATCCACTTGTCGAAGGATTCCTTCGCTTGTAATTCGGAGTTGCCATTCGGAGTTAATTCATTATTGCGAAGTAATCAACCTGTAATGATGAGTAATTTACTTGTAATTAAGCCTTATTCAAGCAATTCGGAGTAATCCAAGAATTCAAGTAATTCGCGGTATTTAATTTGTCATGCAAAGCAATCCTCTTGTAATCCGAAGAAATTCAAGTGAGCCGGAGTAATTTCCGTATTCCGTAGTAATCCACTTGATATCCAGCGTAATTAAATTAATTCGGAGTAATCCCAGGACTCCGGAGTAATCCACTTGTTAATGTAACAACCCACTTGTAATTCGAAGGAATCCACTTTTAAAGGGATTAATTTACTTGTAAATCGGAGTAATCCACTCGTTAAAAGATTAGTCCACTATAATTCGGAGTAATCCTAGTATTCTGGGTATTACACTTGTCATCCGGCGTAATTCCGAGAACCCAATTGTAATCCGGTAAATCGCTTGTAATCCGGCGTAATTCGCTTGTAATCCAGAGTAATTTAATTAATTCAGAATAATCTTTGTATCCACCGTAGTTCAAGTAATTTAAAGCAATCCCAAACTTCCAGAATCCGGGGTAATTTAAGTAATTTGCAATGATCTCAATATTCGGGAATAATCCTCTCGTAATCTAGAGTAATTTATGCAATTCGGGGTAATACCCTAGTGAGCTGGCGTAATCCGCTTTTAAGCCTGAGTAATTCACTTGAAATCTGGGGTAATCCACTTGTAATATGATTGATTCAGGTAATCCAAATGATGTACTTGTAATTTGGAAAACGTTATTGTAATCCTGGGTAATTCAAGTAACTCGGAGTAATCCCAGTATTCCTCAGTAATCCACTTGTAATTCAGCTTTATTAAAGCAATTCGGAGTCATCCCAGTATCCTGGAGTAATCCACTATTTATTCGCAGTTCTCCACTTATAATTTAAGTAATTTGAGATAATACTAGTGTTCCGGAGTAATCCTATTGTAATCTGAAGAAATTCAAGTAAGATGGAGTAATTCCCGTATTCCGAAATAATCGACTTGATATCCAGCGTAACTCAAACAATTCAAAGTAATTCCAAGACTCTAAAGTAATCCACTTGTTAAGGAATTAATTCACTTGTAGTTTTGAGTAATCTACTAGTTAAAGGATTAATCCACGTGTAATTCAGAGTACAGAGTAATATTAGTATTCCAGAGTGAACGATTTATAATTCAGAGCAATTTCACTTGTAATCCGGCGTTCTCCACTTGTAACTCAGATCATTTGGCGTGATTTAATTAATTTAAATAATATAGTTTTAATCCAGTCTAATCGGTGGTAATTCACTTGTGATTCAAAGCAATTGAAATAATTCTGGATAATTCTAGTAGTGCGGAGTAATCCACTTGTATCCGGATTAATTCAAGTATTTTAAAGTAATCCTAGTATCCACGGGTTTGAAAACCAGCGCAGTTTAAGCAATTCGGAGTATTTCTAGTACTTCGGACTAAATGATTTAACACTCGGAGTAATCCAATTGTAATTCGGAGTAATCGCAATATTTCCCGGTAATCAACCTGTCGTCCAGAGTAATTCCCTTGTAATCCAGAGAAATTCAATTAATTCAGAGTAATCTTAGTATTTCGCAGTAATCCACTTGTAATCCAGAGTAATTTAAGTAATTTAAAGTAATCACAATATTCCAGAGTAATCTCCTTTTAACACGGTGTAATTCAAGTAATTCTCTGTGATCCCAGTATTCGCCAATAATCCTCTTGTAATCTAGAGCAATTTAAATAATTCGGAGTAAGCTCCATCTTAGATGGAGTAATCCACTTTCAAGCCCAAGTAATTCACTTGAAATCCGCCATAATCCACTTGTGTTACGAATGGAACCACTCGCAATCCAGTTCTAATTCGGAGAAAAAAATTCCATTGTAATCCGTCGTGATTGAAGTAATCCCAGTAATACGCATAATCCACATATAATCCAAAGTGATTCAAGTAATTCATAGTAATCTTAGTATTCCGAGGTAATCCATTTGTAATCCTGAGTAATTCGTTTGTGATACCCCGTGAACCATTTGCAATCCAGTTTTAATTTGGAGTAATCCACTTTTAATTCAAATAATTTGGCGCAATTCGGGCAATCTTAAAAATTTACTTGTAATTCGATAAATTCCATTGTAATCTACCGTGATTAAAGTAATTCAAGTAATACGCATAAACCACATGTGATCCAAAGTGACTCAAGTAATTCATAGTAATCTTAGTATTCCGCGGTAATCCACTTGTAATCATGAGTAATTATGTTTGTAATTCGTTGCGAACCATTTGCAATCCAGTTTTAATTTGGAGTAATCCACTTTAAATAACTCGCAATCCAGTTTTAATTTGGCGTAATTTACTTCTGATTCAGAGTAATCCAAGTAATTCTGGACGACCCGAGTATTGCGGAGTAATCTACTTGTTATCCAGAGTAATTCAAGTAATTCAGAGTAATCCCATAGTATTCCGGGGTAATCTTCTTGTAATACAGTGTAATCCAATTGTTATCCGGAGTAATTCAATTAATTCGTAGTAATCCCAGCATTTCGCGTTAATCCAGTTGTAATTTAGAGTAACTCAAGTGATTCAGAGTAAATCACTTGTAATTTGAAGTAAACCACCTGTAATCGAAATAATCCACTTGCAATTTGAATTGATCTACTTGTCATTTTGAGTAATCCACATTGCCATAATAATTCAAATCATCCAGAACTATGGTAGTATTCTGCGATAATGAAATGGTTATCTGGAACAATTCAGGAAAATTCAGATAATTCTAAGTAATCTCAGTTTATCGAAGTAAACCAGTTGTAATCCATAGCCATTTAAATAATTTGGAATAATACTTTTATTCCAGAGTAATCCTATTGTAATCCGAAGCAATTCAAGTAATTCTGGGCAATCCTAGTATTGCTGAGTAATCTAATTGTTATTCAGAGTAATTCAAGTAATTCAGTGTAATCCTATAGTATTCCGAGGTAATCTTCTTGTAATACAGTGCAATCCAATTGTTAACCGGAGTAATTCAATGAATTCGGAGTAATCGTAACATTCCGCGTTAATCCACTTGTAATCTAGAGTAACTCAAGTGATTCAGAGTAAATCACTTGTAATTTGAAGTAAACCACCTGTAATCGAAATAATCCGCTTGCAATTTGAAGTGATCCACTTGTAATTCTGAGTAATCCACATTTTCAATAAAATTTAACTCATTTGCAACTATCGTACTATTCTGGGATAATGCAATTGTTATCTGGAGCAATCCAGTAAAATTCAGGTAATTCTAGGTAATCTCAGTATTCCGAAGTAATTCAATTGTAATGCATAGAAATTAAAATAATTTGTAATCATTCTTGTATTCCGGAGTAATCCTATTTTAATCCGAAGCAATTCAAGTAATTCTGAATAATCCTATTATTGCGGAGTAATCTACTTGTTATCCAGAGTAATTCAAGTAATCCAGAGTAATTCTATAATATTCCGGGGTAATCTTCTTGTAATACAGTGCAATCCAATTGTTATCCGGAGTAATTCAATTAATTCGGAGTAATCGTAGCATTCCGCGTTAATCCACTTGTAATCTAGAGTAACTCAAGTGATTCAGAGTAAATCACTTGTAATTTGGAGTAAACGGCTTGTAATCGAAATAATCCACTTGCAATTTGAATTGATCTACTTGTAAATCTGAGTAATCCACATTTTCATATTAATTCAAGTCATTCGGAACTATTGTAGTATTCTGGGGCAATGCTGAAGTAATCCAATTGTAATCCATAGCAATTCAAATAATTTGGAATAATCCTTGTATTCCGGAGTAAGCCTATTGTAATCCGAAGCAATTCAAATAATTCGGAGTAATCCTAGTATTCTAAAGTAAGTCTTTTGTAATACAGAGTAATTCAAGTAATCTGGAGTAATCCACTTCTAAGCTGGAATAATATACTTTTAATCTGCGTAATCCATTTTTAATCCGAGACAAATCTGTTGTAGTCCCGTTCTAATTTGGAGTAATACGCTTGTCATTAATCCAATTTAGCGTAATTTAGGTAGAATTACTATTAATTATTAAAAAAACATACTTGTAATCCAGTTCTAATCCAGAATAGTTTACTTGTAATCAGGTGTAATCCAGAAAAATCTACTTGTAATCAAAATAATTCAGAGTAATTTAGATGTTCAAAGTAATCCACTAGTAATCTACAATAATCCACATACAACCTAGAGTAATAAACTTTTTATCCTGGAAATTCGAAGTAATCTAGTTAACCCAAATAATCCATTTGTGATCCGGTTCTGGACTGGTGGAATACACTTGTAATCTGGCGTAATCCTGAGTAATCCACGTGTAATCCAAATGATTCGGAGTAATTGAGGTAATTAAAGTAATCGACTTGTCATCTAAAGTCTAGAGTAATCCAGCTGATTCGGGTTAATTCACATAGGTAATCCAAATAGTTTTTAAATATTTCGTTTAAAATTTGCTGTTTTTTTTTTAATTTTCTTAACTGAAAATTTAAAAAATTCATTTTTGGTCCAATTTTGGTGTGTGTTTTTTTAATTCATGTGTTTTGTTTAAAAAAAAAACCCGCCTTATTCGATAATAAATTATTATTCTTCATTAAAAATTATTTATTTTCATAAAAAAATATTTTTTGGTGAAAAAATAATCAACTTTGTACGGAATTCAACAGTTTTGCTACAAAAAATTTTTTATTAAAAACTGACATTTTTCGTTGAAAAATCGCCTTTTTGGGTTACGAAAATTTAACTATGAGCTATATAGAACACTAATTTTTTTGTAAAAAATCTAATTGTATGGGAGGAAATTCGTTTTGTTATATGTAGAAAATTAATTTTTTTAACTGAAAATTTATCTATTATCAATGAAAATTAAACTACTTGGTTGTAACATTTTGTAAAGAATCCCGTTTCTTAATGGAAAATAGTTTGTTTACATAATTTTTGTTGTTTCAAATTAATTTTTTGAACAGAAAATTTAACTACCTGTTTCATTTTTTTTGAAAATTTATCTTTGTTGGCTAAATATTTATATATTTTGCTAAAATTTCGATTTAACTGGTAAAAATTTAATTTTTTATATTGAACATTTAAGTATTCTATTTTTTGTTAAAAATGGATACTTTTTTATTAAAAATTTAACTGCTTGGATGAAAATTCTGGTAATTTTTATATATTTTGTCTTTTTTGACAAAAAAATTAACCTTCATGGCTGAAAACTCAACTATTTTTGAAAACTAAAGAATATTTTGGAAACGTATCCTTTTCGGTCAAAATGTCAACTGTTTTTTTCAAAATTCGTCTTTTCAATCTAGGAATTTTTTTCTTGTTTTTTGGTTAAAAAGGTATTTTTCAGCTAAAAATTAAATTTTTTCAATATTCATCATTTTAGTCAACAATTTATCTCTTTTGTAGAAATTTCAACTAGTGTCTTGAAAACTGTTTTTTTTTTCTTGAAACTGAACTTTTTAACTAAAAATTAAACTGTTCCATTATTGGTGGAAAATTAATCTTTTTTATTTGAAAATTTTTAAGTCTATCCAAAATTCATAAAGTTCAGAAAATTAAAATAGCCAGACCGTGAAAGAAATGTAGTTTCAAAAATTCGCAAAAATCAGGTAAATTTAAATAATTTTTAAAATCTTTTCGAACTATCCAAAATTTTGTTTCAGCATGTTTACAAAAAAAAAAAAATAGAAGACTTTAACCATTAGATGGGTCAGGCCCAGAATTAATTTTTTCCTAGAAAAACTGAAAATATTGAAACCTTAAAATATTTGATAAAATTGAGTAAATTGTGTAGCATAGAAAAAATTTTGATAGTAGTCATTTTAGGAAAATTAAAAATTACGATATTTCTTAATTTATATTCACACTCCGCGAAATCGAACTTTTCTGTGCATCACTCCTACTCAAGTAGCTGATCAATCTCTTCAGCAATCACCCCGGGTAAAGAGTTTCACAAAGTCATCAGTATTATCTACTAAGGAATAATATTTAATTTAATTCAGAAATTATTTTAATTTATTACACTTTTCAGTCAACTGCGTGACTTAGTTTAATATTTCGCAGGAATTTTTTTTCGTAGTCTCTCATTTTCTGATTTCACATAAATCAGGCAGTTTTCAAACATCACCGTCAAAAGTGGCAAAGAAATTTTTTTTTACCCATAAACTAATTTAATGGCAAAAGTTGATGAACTCACTACAAGACTCAGCAACAAAGAACTTCATTTATGCACACTATTTCAAAATGAGATCATCCTTAGGGATTTTTTTAATCCATTTCTTTTTATGTTTTCTAATTCCATTTTATCATTTTTACCGACTAAGGCTAAATGGAACTATCCTAGCTTCTACTGTGATATATATTAATTTTTTATAGAACGCTTGTAGCCTTGTATATCGTTGAAAACAGTTAATTTAAAACCCGAAACGATCCTTCTGTTCCACCTAGTTAATCTTTAAAACTCGGAAGAATGAAAGAAAGAGTCCATAAACTACTCTTCAGACCTCAAATGATTTTATGGTCCGTTTGAATATTACATAAACGCTTTTAGGCGAGGAGGGTGATAAGGACTGTAAAAAAAACCCTCACATTTGAATTAGCGGCCGCCCATAAAATTTTTTCCGCTTTTTTACAGAATTAATATTGTTTTTCTAGTTTCCAAGAAAATTCCCATTTTCTCTTTTTTCGCCCAAAAGTCAGATATCTGAAAAAATATATTTTTTTTTAATTCTGAGAATGAAAATATTATAACTGATGTTATTCCAAATAAAAAACATTATTTTTTATGAAAAATGTTAAAATTCACAAAAATAAACATTAATTTTAAGTATGTTTTTTGCAGTTAAATTCTTTTAGACCATCCAATTTTGAAATTAAATTTTTATATGGCTTCAGTGGCTTCTTCTATGGCTATAAAACGTTAGAATAATTTTTTGTTAAGAAAAAATTTTTAAACAAATAATTATATTTTCAGATTATTCAGTTATTTTTAAAATGAGAAACAGTAAAGTTGTAGAGAATCTTTTCCCGAGAAAAATAAACCATCATTTATTAAAATGCAATCATTTTTTAAAAATTGGTAAGAAGCGGCGGTCAGAAAAAATTCAACTGCAAAAAACATTTTAAAAATTATTGTTTTTTTTTTAGTGAATTTCAACATTTTTCATAAAAAAATAATGTTCTCTATTTGGAATAACATAAAATATAATATTTTGATTCTTAGAGTTCTCGGTTAAAAGTTAATATTTTGTTGTTGAAAAATCTATCATTATTTAAAAAATATTCTTATTTTATTTTTGGGTCGCAATTCATCTATGTTGGTTATAAATTCTACTATTTGGTAAAGAAATAATTTCCCGATCAAAAGTAATAAAACAGTTGACTTTTCAACTAGAGGTAAATTTTTAAGAACAAAAAAATTAATTTGAACTAATACTTTTTTCAAAATTAATTTTTTTGTTGTTAACAATTTACCTCTAGTTGAAAACTTGGCTCTTTTGTTGAAAACACGTATTTTTGGTTGAGCAACTATTTTGTTGAAAATTCCGTTATTTTGTTTAGTAACTATTGCATTTTTGATGGGCATTCGTCTCTTTCGGTTAAAAATTAATCCACTGTGTAGAAAATAATTAATTGTTGGTAAAAAACAATTTTTTAGGGTTGAAAATTCTTCATTTTAGTTGAAAATGTATTTCTTTGGTTGAAAATTTAATTCCTTTCTTGAAAATTCGTTTCATTTTTGGTATAAAATTAATTTTTCAAAGGAAAATTGAACTATTCCTTTTTTGGTTATAAATCTATCTTTTTAGTTTAAAATTAAATTATTTGGTAAAGAATTCATCTTTCTTCGTTAAAAATTCATATATTTTGTTCATATTTCATCTGTTCGTAGAAAATTAATAAAAATTCATAAAAATTAATAAAAATTAATAGAAAATTAATCAACTTTCTGTATAAAAATTTTAATCTTTGGTTGAATGTTAAACTCTTTTTTTGAAAATGCATTTTTTCAAGATTCAAAATTTTAGTTCAGATTTCAAATCTCTGTTTGAAAATTTAAATACGTTGATAAAAATGAAATTTTTTTATTGAAAATTAACTATCTTTACTGAAAATGTAACTATTCCTTTTTTGCTTGAACATTGATATTTGGAACTGAAAATTGATCTTTCGTGGTTAAAAATTCGACTTTTTTTTAGGAAATAATTTTTTAAATTGAAAAAACGACTATTGGGTTTAAATTTTAACTACTTTGTAAAAAATTTATTTTTTAATAAATATTCATAATTTTAAGTTGAAAATTCAACTATTTGCTTAAAAATTCATGAATTTGGTTGATAATTGATCTTTTTGCAGAACATTAATTTCTTTAGTTAAAAAATCAACTTTCTGGAGAAAAATTTGAATCCTTGATTTAGGGTTGAACTCTTTTTTTTTTAATTCTTTAAAAATTCAAAAAATACATTTTTTATAATTGAAAATTAATTATCTTCACTGAAAATTTAAATATTCCATTTTTGTTTGAAAACTAAAAAAAAACTTGTTAACACATGCATTTTTGAATGAAAATTCAGAATTTTAATCCTAATTTTAATCCTACATTCATTTAGTATTTTTACAAAAAATTATTTTTTTTTTCTTGAAAATTCAACAATTTGGTAGACCATAAAACTATTTGTTTAAAAAATAAGCTTTTGAATTGGAAATTTAACTATTCTATTGGAAAATCTTTTTTTTTCTTCTAAAAATTAATTTTTTATTGGAAGGTCCATTAAAAAAAAATTAATTTCCGTTGTTGAAAATGCGTCTTTCTTATATTAGGAATTAATGTCTTTGGTTGAAAAATCAACTGATTGGTTCAAAATTTAGCTATTCTGTACAAAAATTTGTCCTTTTGGCGTGAAAATTCAATATTTTAGTAAAAAATTAAACTCTTTGGTTAAAACTTAACTATTCTGTTAAAAATTTATTTTATTTTGGTTAAAAAATATTATTTTTCTATCTAAATGTATCTACTCTGTTTTGAGTTAAAAATTGATTATTATAAGATGAAAATTCAGGTGAAAATTAATTTCATTTGTCTAAAAGTCGTCATTTTCATTGAGAATTCAACTAGTTTGTTAAAAATTTGACGTTTTTTTTTAAATTAAACTAGTAGAAAATTTGTTTTTTCGTTGTTGTTGAAAGTTATTTTTTCAAACTGAAAATCTAAAAATTCCATTTTTGGTTACAAATATAGATTTTTTGCTTCGAAATTCTACTGTTTCAATAAAAATTCTTCTTTCAAGGTTTAGGAATCAACTTTGAAAAAATTTCATGTTCTTTGAATTCAACTTGTTAATAATTTGTTTCCTTTTGTTAAAAAACATTTTTAAGTGCAAATTTACCTATAGTTGAAAACTCAACTATTTGGTTTAAAGTAATTAAACTTACATGATCAAAATTCAGCTGTTTTGTAGAAAATCAAACTATCCGGCTGTAGTCTAAATTTTTTTGGTATAAAGAATTCATATTTTTGTTTAAAAATTAAATTACTTTAGTGAAAAATTAAACTATTTGGTTAAGAATTAGTTAGTTTCGGAATTCACGTATTTTGGTAAAAATTAGTCTTATTTTAATTGTTGATCTTAGGTTTATTGACCAGGAAATATTTAATTATTAATTTTAGATGTTAATTTTGTTTCCCTACTGGTCTATATCAATATTTTTAAAATATTGATAAATCTTAAGACTGTGAAAAAAAGTCTCTATCTCCGCTGGGATCTGAACCAGTTCATAAGGGCATCAGAACAGAAATCTGAAGGTCCTGGGTTCAGATCCCAGCGGAGATAGAGACATTTTTTTCACAGTCTTAAGATTTATCAATATT
>JAAAKG020213201.1:0-17790 GCA_010014905.2 Druon quercuslanigerum | reverse complement strand
TTTAGCTCCGGATCCATTTAAAATACTAGACATATTTTCTAACTGTATTCCATGTTCTTCTAGAGTGTTTAAATATTGTCTTTTATTTCCTTTTGCATCAAACCAAAGATTCCATAATTTTTTAAAAGCGTTGACAGCGTTAGATCCGGATCCACCCAAAATACTCGATATATTAGACAAAACTATTCCATTTTCTTGTATTGCTTTTAAATATTTCGTTTTATTTCCTTCTACGTCAAACCAAAGATCATACAAGCCTTTGAAAGCTTTTGAACATTTTGCTCCTGCACCATTCAAAATATGTGATATATTAGATAGATCTATTCTATTGTCTTGAATTGTTTTTAAATATTGTGTTTTATTTCCTTCGACGTTAAACCAAAGATCATACAAGTCTTTAAAAGCTTTTGCCGCTTTAGAGCCTGATTTACATAACGCACCAGACATATTAGCTAGATTTATACCTTCTCTTTCTAGCGTTGTTAAATACCTCGTTTTATTTCCTTTAGCATCAAACCAGAGATCATATAAGTCTTGAAAACCTTTTGCGGCATTAACTCCTGCTCCATTTAAAATACTGCACAAATGATCAAGATTTACTTCTTCTTTTTCTACAGTTTTTAGGTAATGCGTTTTATTTCCCTTCACATCGAACCATAGACCATATAGGCTTTGAAAAGATTTAGAAGCATTAACTCCTGCGCCATTCAAAATATTCGACATGTCAGATATAGCTATTCCATTTTCTTGCATTGTTTTCAAATATTTGGTTTTATTTCCTTTGACGTCAAACCAGAGATCGTATAATTCTTGAAATGATTTAGCAGCTTTTGCTCCGGCTCCATGCAAAATACTGGACACATTAGCCAGAATTATTCCAACTTCTTCTAGAGTTTTTAAATATTCTGTTTTATCACCTTTTAGATCAAACCAAAGATCATGTAAATCTTTAAACGCCTTTGCGGAATTGTTTCCTGCTCCACTTAAAATACTGGACATACTGGCTAAACTCACTCCTTCTTTGTCCAGAGTTTTTAAATATTGTGTTTTAAATCCCTCCACATCAAACCAAAGATTATACAAATCTGTAAAAGCTTTTGCAGCTTTAGCACCTGTCCCATTCAAAATACTAGACATATTAATTAGATTTATTCCCTCTTTTTCTAGAGCTTTTAAATATGGCGTTCTATTTCCTGTTGCATCAAACCAGAGATTATATAACTCTTGAAAAGCTTTTGCAGCATTAGCTCCTGTCCCTTTTAAAATGCTCGACATATTAGCCAGAGTTACACCATCCTCTTCAAGATTCTGTAAATACTGTGATTTATTTCCTGCTGAATTAAACCAAACATTATGTAAGTCTTCAAAAGCTCTTGCAGCATTAGAGCCTGCCCCATTTAAAATGCTTGACATGTTAATTAGATGTACTCCTTCTTTCTCTAGAGATTTTAGATATTGTGTTTTATTTCCTTTATCATCAAACCAAATATCATACAACTCTTTAAACGTTTTTGCAGCTTTAGCTCCTGCACCACGTAAAATACTAGATATGTTAGCTAGATCGATTTCTTCTTCTTCTAAATTTTTTAAATATTCTGATTTATTTCCTTTTTCATCAAACCAAAGATCGTATAAGTCTTTAAATGCGTTTGCAGAATGAATACCGGCCCCATTCAAAATACCGGATATATTATTTAGGTTTAATCCCTTTTCTTCTAGAGTTTGCAAGTATTGCGTTTTCTTTCCGTTAAAATCAAACCAAAGGTGATACAAGTCTTTAAAAGCGATTGCAGCATGTGTTGCCGCCCCATGCAAAATACTGGACATATTAGCTGGATTTATTCCTGCTCTTTTCAGAAGTTCCAGTTTTTTGTCTTGAATTAAAAAATCTAAGAACTTGTGAAACGTCGATGTTCCTTCTCTACGAAAGACACTTTTGGCAAATTTAATTTCTTCATTAATATTTTTATTTCGAGTTTTCTGATAACTAAGTCTATTATTTTTTATATCTTCAAAAATCTCTTTAATTATTCTCTCGGTAACAGGACCAACTTCGTCGGACTCTGACCAACGTAAAGCTATTTCATGTAATTCTTCGTAATTATATGGTACTTCTTTAGACTCATTACTTCTTTCTACTTTATTTCGAAGAGCACTATTAAATTTGTCCTGATCAGGTTGGCTAACCGCAAATATTAGCTTATCTAAAAACTTTTCTTTTATTTCTTTTTCATTTTCGTCAGAAAGTCTTCCTTCGACTTTTTCTTTTTGCAAGAAAGGTGGTAGCTTCAATAGACTTAAAATTTTTTCTCTTGTTTCCGCCTGAGCAAATTTATAGGGACTTTTTTTATCTATACTAGTAAAATGTTGTAAAATTTTGTACTTTTTCTTTCGAATATCAATAACTTCGAATTTTAAAGGATAAAATTCTTTAGATCGTCCCTGTTTTAATGTATTTTTTTCTGTAAGATCTAGGTCCGCATTAGTATAAAAAAGAAAATGTTCTACATTTTGCTTCAATTTTTCAATAAAAATAGTAAAAAGGCTATTAATAGAAAACGGGTTCTTTTTCTCTGTTGCCAAGGAAAATAACTGACTATAGCCAATTTTACTATCTGCTGTATGGACCTTCACGTAAGTAACTTTATCTTTATAATAAATAGAAATGTCGTTGGACGTATCTGAATTTATGGAAGATACACTTTTATGTAAAACCGCATCATGTAATAACGATATTAACAAATTAAATCCATATATAATTCTAGGTATATAATTGACTGATTTTTCAAGTTTTTGATGCTTCTCGGCAGCTATAAAATCATGTAGTACTTCCTCTTTTAATACTCTATAATCGCAATGAAATTTACTATTTTTTATTTCATTTTTAATGATGCTATTCAGTTCTTGTCTATCAGGCTGATTTACTGCAAATACTAATTTACCCAAAAAAATTTCTTTCGCTTCTTTTTCAAATTCTTGAGGCAGTTCTCTTTCTGTTATCACTTTTTGCACAGTAGGAGAAAATTTTAAATGCTTTAAAAATTCTTCCTTTGATGTTTTGTCTTGTGAAAATTGATAAAGACCTTGTTTTATCGCATTATCATTTGCAAACAAAAAGTCTTTTAAAATATCACATTTCACTAGGTTATCAAATTTAAAAGGATAATATTTTTTAGAACGCCCTTGTTTTAATTTCATTTCTTCTGTCAAGTCCAAACCTGAATTAGTACAGATAATCAGATATTCTATAGTATTTGACGAACTTTCTGCTTTAGAGAATAGATGCTGAACAAAACTATTAAAGTAATTGTTTATAGAAAAATGTCGGTTTCCTTTAGTAAATAATCTATCATGACTAATAACGTCTTCTATATGAGGTTTTTCTACATTATCAATTTGTATGTAAATAGACTTTTCTTCATAACGAAGAACAATATTATTAAATTTATCAATTTCAGAAACTCCAAATCCTAGAGACAATGAAGGATATTTATGTTTGAACTTAAACTTCCTAAAAGTGCAAAGTACCGACAAGTCTAATTGATACATAATGCCAATCAAACGATGTGGGAGATGACTTCTGGATTGAATACTTTGATAAGTATTTCGAAATTCATCAGAGAAATCCTGACCCAATACATCTTGTAAATCAACTTTTCTTTTTTCAGAAAGGTTGTGGCTCGCATTATGGTTTAGAACCAAATTTTCATCTCCATTCACCAAACAAGCGCCCTACAAAATTGAAATACACTTTTAATTCGAAAATTAATCATTAATTTATAAAATAATATTGCTACGATTTAAACAAAATCCCAGGGTTTTTGCAGGTTTCGCAGGTCTAGAAATAAATTTCATCCAGATCTCTTTTTTTACATCAATACTGAAAGAAAAATTTGTCACAGATGTAAAAAATGAGCAATTTCATTTTTTATTGGCCAACATTTTGTTAAGCAAGCAGAACGATAAATAAAAAATGCTTAATTTTTCGTGAGCATTAGTCTATTCGTTTAAATCTCTTGAAGTACTTGAAATCGTTGTGATATCTTGAAATTTCTGTGAAATATTCTGGAATCTTTTTAAATATTTGTAAAATATTTCGAAACCTTGAAATCTTTGTGAAATTTGTTTGAATTTTTTTGACAGACCGAATTTTAGAGGTGATTAGGCGATACGTATTTTTCCGATTTTCAAAAAGAATTTTGTCTTTATTCATGCGCATTTAAATTTTGTGCTTTGTTTTTCAAAAAACCCGATTTTTTTCTTTACACCTCGAAAAACTTTCGGCCTAATTAAGATACTTATTATTTTCTTTTTGATTAAAAATTAACAAAACGACAGCGGTTTTTCTACAAAAAATAAAAATAGATTTTCTCAAAAAACGCACCTTAAATCCTTTGTAAATTTTTTTTTACTTTGATAATAAAGATATCTTGTAAGTTTGATGCTTGCTAAATAACTTTGGTAGCCAGGAGAATTATTTTTTATTAAAAAACGAATTTTCTACTTTTTCTTGGAATACATTCTTGGATGCAAAAAATTTTTTTTCGTGAACTATGAAAAATATCTCAAATGAGCAAGAGACATTTTTCGTAAAACTTTTTTAGACGTGCAAACTTCTATGCTAATGTTTTTCCTATCTATCATTGTTTCCAAGAAAAAGTAAAAAATTCGTTTCTTAGCAATAAAGAATTCTCCTGGCAACAAAAGTTATTCAGCAAGCATCAAACTTACACGATATCTTCATTATCAAAGTACAAAATTTTAAAAAATTGACAAAAAATTTAAAGGTGCGTTTTTAGAGAAAGTCGATTTTTAATTTTTGCAGGAAAACCGCGGCCGTTTTGTTAATTTTTAACCGTTTTTTCAATTTTCCGCTCGATTTTGAAAGAAGAAGATAAACGATATTAGAATCAAAAAGAAAATAATAAATATCTTAATTAGGCCGAAAGTTTTTAGATGTTTAAAGAAGAAAATTCGGGTTTTTTTTTAGAAACAAAGTACAACATTTAAATAAGCATAAATTTTTAGACAAAATTCTGCTTGAAAATTGGATAAATACGTATCCCCTAATTTCCTATGAAAAACAACTCATATTTGTGAAATAATTTATGCTCGTTTGAAATCTTCTCAATTTTGTTGAAATCTTATGCTATAATTTAAAATCTTTTTAATATTCGTGAAATGTTTCGTATTCGTTTGAAGTCATTGAAATATTTTAAATCGTTTAAAATCTGTAAAATTCTTTGAAATCTTTGAACTCTTTTTAAACCCTTTTTCAAAATCTTTGGAATTCTTGTATTCGTTTGAAATATTTTGACATTTTTATGAAATCTTGGAAATATTGGAGAAGTCTTTATAAAATCTTTTAAATTTATTTGAAATATTTTAAATATTTTTAATCTGTGTAAAATATTTAAAAATCTGAGAAATCTGGTTTACTATAATCTTGATAAAATCTTTAAAATCTTTTAAAAGTTTTAAAAGCTTTGGAAATGTTCGAAATGTTTGTGAAGTCATTTAAATCTGATGTACACGCCTTTTTCAAATCTTTGAAATCCTTCTACCTTTATGAAATGTTCGAAATCTTTGGGAAATTTTGGTGAAATCTTTGAAAACTTTGTAAAATGTTTTTAATTATTTGCGAAATAATTTGTCTTAATTCTTTGTTTGTGAAACCTTTTTTATTCGTTAGTCATTGAATAAATTGAAATCTTAATGAAATTTTTTCAAATATTCTAAAATGTTTTGCGACCTCTTGAACTCGTTGTAAATCTTCGAAATGTTTTAAAATATTTAAAATCTGGTCTGCACGTCTTTTTTTAAATCTTTAGTAATGTTTTGTAATCTGGCGTCTACTCAAAAACCGCGTGGTGAAACCCTTGCAAAATCCGTTATATCGGAATGGCTCATATTAATTCTGAAAATGAATTAACATCGAAGTTTTCAACAAATAATTTTTATAATTTGTAATTTGAATATAAAAAATCTATACTTTAACCATCTATATTAGCGAAGAAACAAAATCTTACAGAATTATTTAAAATATTAGCCTGTTTATTGCAGTGTATAAAATGAAAAGTCTACAAAATATGTCTAGAAATCTCTTTATATATGTGTCCTGTAACGATCAAAAGATAATTATATCTTGATAAATAAAAAACCTTTCAGTAGAAAGAATTCTTCTAAAAAAGATGTTTCGTTCCTAATAGACTAAAAGAATTCTATCATTTTTCGCATTTAAATAAAATAACTGTTTAAAAATAAATGAAAAAAATTTAATTTAAGGTTCTCATGAAAACTTTTCATTCAATAGTAGTAATTTTGTAAATTTTAAAAATTACTTTCATATTTCAGATTTCACACTCTTTCGCATATTCTACTTTTTTCCCTTTTTAAAGAATATCTGTCCTCTTCCCGTTTTCCAGAAATTTCCGATTTTTCTCAATTTTTCGTATAATTTTTTTTTTTTTTTGACAAAAAAATCTACTATTTGATTTAAAATTTATTCATTTTGTAGAAGATGCGACTTTTTTGTTAAAAACTCATATTTTTTAAATCAAAAATTCGACAATATTGATAGAAAGTTGTACTACTTTATTAAAAGTTTATATTTTTAGTTAAGATTCATCTCTTTGGTCTATTTCGTTTATTTTTTTTTAAAATTATTTTTTTATCTGAAAACTTATCTATTACATTTGCGGTTGAAAATTGATCTTTTTTAATTAAAAGTTCATCCTTTACGTCGAATATTTACCTCTTTGGTTCAAATGTAAATTTTTTTTTTGAATATTTATATTTTTTATTACATTCAACTGTTTTTTATTGAACTTAAAATCTTTTTTGGCTAAATATCTATATCATATATCATATCATTAATTCAACTGCCTACTTTAAAGTTAAACTACTTGTTTAAAAATCAATTTTTTGTGAAGATTCACCATTTTAGTTAAAAATTCTTTCTTATAGTGGAAAATTTAACCAGTTTTTTAAATTGAGAATATAACTATTCCATTATTGGTTATTTAATTAAATTCACGTATTTTATTGAGGTTTCAAGTATTTTGTTAAGAACTCGTCTTCTTTGGTTGAATTAAACTGTTTTTTATTTCAAATAAAAATATTTTTACGTTGAAATAATAAATATTGTAAGTTTTTTTGAGAACTCATTTTTTTCGGCTTAAAAATTTAAAAGATTTACATTTTTAAAACAGTGCTGGGTTATGTTACCATTTTTAACCGGAAATATGTTATTTTGAGAAAAAACATTAGGTTTCAAAGCTTATTTATAAAATGTAAACATATAAAAAAATATATAAATATATATATAAAATTGTTTCACAAATTGGAAAGAATGTTAAAATTGTAAAAAATTAATCTGGAAGATTTAAAGGCAATTTTAGGAATTTTAGAGATTTTGAAAAAATTAAAAATATTTTAAAACTTCGAAAGATTTCCGAAACTTTATAAAATATTTTATAATTTTTTCCAAGCGTCAAAAAATCCTAAATGTCTTTCAAAGGAAGAAATTTTTGTAGATATATTTTTGAAGATCCTGTAATATAAAAAAATGCTTAGAAAGCTTTTAGATTTTTAATTTTGTTGCGGCGTTTCACACTGGAAATCAATACTTTTAATAAAGAAATGTAACTAATTTTTCAACCGAAATCAGTTATTTTAAGCAAAAATTATATATTATATATTACTTCGGAAATGAAGATATTAATTTTTAATATTTATCCAAAATATTGTGCTTGTTTTTATTTACTATGATTTTATAGATATAATCGATAATATTTAATATAAAGAATTGGTAATGGTATATTTTATTTTTTAAATTATGTGAGACAAAAAAACAATCATCGCGGGCGGAAGCCCACACTAAAAGCAATGATGGACCCGTTTCAGAACCTTCCTTCAACCCACCACCGAAAGAGCAATCGACCAGAAGCGGTGCAAAATGATAATGATCGCGAATATCTTGTCGACATGGTGGACGTGCAACTAACGGAACTCTCTGTGATAAGTAGACAACGTAGCGGAGCACCAAAGAAGAGTTACCGCTAAGGGCGGCTCGCAAACAGCAGCCAAGGTACCCCAAACAGGGAGATAAAAAGGCCCAAGGCCCTGGATACTCAGGTTCTTACTTTTGCGCAAGATGGGCAACAATGTCCTGGTGAGAGTTGTCGTCGCGTCGGGTTATCCTGAAACCTTTCTAACTCTCTAGGAGCTGGACAGGCTGAGGGAGGAAATCTCTAAAGAGATTGACCCATAGCCCCGCAAGGGACGCGCCCTCAGATTCAACAATATCTTCATCTTTTCGGGGGCTACCGTAGTCGAGGCCGCAGATATCTGGTCGAAAGACTGGATAGTGGTGTGGACTTCTTTAAAGAGGGAACAGGCCTGGAGGGCAAGCGGAGGGAATGTCTGCAAAGGTACCGAAGAGCAATCCTACTGATTAGCAGCAGCCTAGGAATCCGACGACCGTACGGGGACGTCTCAGGTTCCAGAACCCAACTATAAAAACTGATTCGTGTAAGGTGTATTCCGACAGGCAGGGATCCAGTCGAAGGGGAGAGGATTTAGATAGATTCTAGTTATCAGTCTTCCCGAATTTTCAATTAAAGCCCTTGCGGCTCGGGACTATCGACCTTATCTGGAAGCGGGACCGGAGGTGTCCCGAATTAGTCTTTCAATGACTGAGACGGGAATCTCCATGATGCCGATTAATTTGCAATACAGCATATGCGCCTCAGCGGTTGTAGCCAGACGCATGCCCGTGGTGCAGATAGGGCTCGCCCTAATCCAAGAACTGTGGTTATACAGGAAAATGATTAGTGGCTGGTCAGGAAATTGCACCATACATAAGAAGCCGCGCGAAAAAATGCCAAGGGCATTCATAGCCGTCAAGGGTATGGATGCGATTTTAGTGCCTAAGTTCTGCTTCAGGGATTTCAATGTTTTTAAGGTGAGACTTAGGGACAGAAGGGGAAAAGACTAGAGGTGGTTGTCGCCTCGGCTTACTTCTCAGGCGATGCTGATAGGCCCCCTACTTCCAGAAAGGCGGAGACTCTAATTCAGCACTTCCGAACAGGAGTCCTACAGAGAACAGGATTCCTCTGCTGTTGGGTTGTGATGCGAACGCTCAACACACGGTGTGGGGAAGCACAAACATCAATGACAGAGGAAGAGATATATTCGAATACCTCGCGGGCATTGAGCTGGCGTTTCTGAATCGAGAAGATACTCGATTTGACTCTATACTCGGATGAGCTGAGAAGTAGGGTAGTGGGCTGGAGAGTCTCCGACAAGGAGTCTCTCTCGGACCACAGCTATATCTTGTTTCAGCTAACCCTAGGAAAATCGGCGATTTCAAAGATCAAAAATCCTTTAAATACACTTTGGGACTCATATGAAGAGAAACTTAGACGGAGGCTTGTTGAATTCCCCACAAAATTTGGTAACATGAGCACGCCGCGGATTTTCTGCGGAAGAGCTCAGACTACATCACATGGAATTAATTACCCTACAAGCACAATTAAATCTAGAAGAGGAGCAGAATGGAGGAATATCCACTGGGAGAAACTCCGTAAAAAAAGGGTGTTATGCAACAGAGCAAATAGAACTAAATTGCCTTCAGAAATATAAGAAAGTACAAACAGGAAGTTTGCGGGGCTCTGCGCGGAATCGAAGGGCAATCCGGAAATAGCGACTCTTCACAAAATCCTGGCAAAAAAATCAGGAAGCTCGCCTCGGGATACTTAGGCTCGCAAATTGCGAGTTTGCCGAAGGTGAAGAAGCAATGCTGAACCACTAATGGAAATTCACTTCCTGGGTTTTCAGCGAATCCGACCAGACCAAAAGGAGGAAGACTCGAGCCAAAAGATGAAGAATTTCGATTAGAATTTCGCTGCCAAGGTCATAGGCAATAAAAAGGTGATAAATATGCTGTAAAGTCATTCTGTCCCTTTAATTTACCAGGGACAGATGGCATCTATTCAGCGCTTTCATAAAAAGACATAAATTTTAACGTCCCTCCACTGACGAATTTATTTAGGGCAAGAATTGTTCTAATACAATTGCCGCCGACATGGAAGGACCGTAGAGGCCTTTATTTCCAAACCTGGGAATGAGGGTTATACTGATGCAAAATATTTTAGACCGATGAGCCAAACGTCCTTTATCCTGAAGACATTGGAGAAGCTGGTCGAGAGATATAACAGCGATGACGTGCTTTTGGCCTCCACGCTGCATCGAGAGCAGCACGTTTTTTCATACAGGCTGCTCAGTAGAAACGACACTTCATGCTGTAATAGCTAAATTGAAGCAGCAGCTAGAACAAAAGGAGTATGTTGTGGACACGTTCTTGTATACAGAGGGTGCTTTCAGCAATACTCCTCCAAAAGTAATCTGTCGAGAGGCTTTGAGGTTCGGTGTGCCAAACGAGCTAGTAAGCTGGATTGGAAGCATGCTACGCCGAAGGAGACTTAAAACCAGATAGTGTGAAAGCCTAGTTAAAGGAATAACGCCACAGGGGTGCCCACAGAAGAGGTGCCCTGTCACTCTACCTGTGGTGCATGGTAGTGGATGGCCTCCTTTGTAGGCTTAGTAGAGGGGTGCTATACCCAAGGCTATGCTCTCAGTAAATCTGAAAAAAACCAGCCTTGTAATTTTCACGAGAAAATACAAAGTGTCGAAAGTTGACTCTTCTGTATTTTTGGTGGGAGGCTGAAGTTTTCAGATTCGGTTAAATATCTTGAAGTAATCCTAGATAGCAAAAGAAACTGGGCGACGCACCTAGAGACCTAATGCTGGAAGTTTGTCATGAATTTTTGGATTTTTGGAGACCCTTTGGGTTGACGTGGGGTCTATGGCTTAAAATGCTTGCATGGCTCTACTCCGTTGTCCTTAAACCAAGGCTGCAGACGATAACTGCTAAAGCGGAACACGCGATGGACCATCTGGCAAGAGTAAATAGATGGACTCGGGGAACTAGGCACACTAGGATTTTGAGTGACGTCAGCACACTGCCGATTACAGAGATGAGGCAAGATAAAAATCACAAGACGATTCAACTTCACCAAAGCTTTCCACGTCTGTATACCAAGCAGCGATATGTGGAAAGGAAGTGGTAACCCGCTCTTCAAGAGAAAATCTGGTGTACAGATGGCTCCAGGGGAGAGGGAGTGTCAGGACCAAAAATCTATGATAGCGTGAGGCGAAGAGGATCTTTTAGGCGAAGGTCCTGGCCCATGAAAGACATAAGGACAGTGGTTGAGATGCTCACTGGGCACAACCACTTGAACTATCGTATGCAAAAAATCGGTTATAACCCCAGTGCCCGGAATTAGCTAGGCTCAGGCAGCAAAACCTTGTGGCCCATTTTATGGAACCTGGGGAAATCACAACGTGATCGGTGATTGGCATACTAGGCTTTACCAAGAGGTAAAGTCAAACTGAAATCTTTTTTGAATACAAATTCAAAAAATTTTGTTATAAATTCGTCTTTAGTTTAAAAATCCATCTATTTTAGTAGAAGTTGCATCTTTTTCGGATAAATTTGTACCGTTCTTATTATTTAAACGCATCTTTTGATGTTTAAAATTCAAACTAAAATGCTTTTTGGTTGAAAATTCAGTTTTTTTTTTTAATTTGCCTTTTGATTTAAAATTTTTATGTTTTAGTAGAAATTTCAGCTTTCTTTGATAAAAATGCAACTATGTGGCTAAAAATTAATCATTTTTTGTTGAAGATTTATATTTTTAGGCGAAAATTCATCTCTTTATTTTAAAGCTTAACTATGTTGCTTTGTTGAAAACTGATATTTTTAAATTAAAAACTCAACTGCGAGTGCAAAATTTAAACCACTTGGTTGTGAATTTGTTTTTTTCATGAAGGTTCATCTTCTTGATTAAAAAATGAACACTTTTGTTAAAAATTAATTTTTTTCATGAAAATTCATATTTTCTCGATAAAAATTAATTTTTATACAGAAAAATCTATGAAAAAAGCTGATTTTTTAACCCAAACCTACGAATTTTTAACAAGAAAGTTGAATTTGCAACTAAAAAGGGTGTCTTTTTAAGAAAATTGTTAAATTTTCAAACAAATATAAATATGTATAATTTAAAAAATAAGTTTCAGGAGAAAGTTTTTGGGATTTTGCAAAAATTACGTACCTGAGTGAAGGAAACTCTCCCCCTAACGTAACAAATCGTAACAAAATGTCTCGGATACCCCACTCCCACCTCCCCTTGAGCCGTTACGTAATTTAAGTACGGTCCGTAAATTGAAGTTACTTTATCTTCTCTTTATTTAACTCAGAAGCGACGGAGCCTTTTTTCTCTAGGTGGGGGCAAGTGAATCAACTTATAATATTGAATGACACACTTTGTACATAGTATAATAATATTACACTAAATACAAATTGTAAATGAATAATAATAAATTACAATAAATATTAAATAATAAATACAGGTATGAAATTCTTATTGCCAAATATTTCACAATGATTTCGATAATTTGACAAATATTACAAAATATTAAAAAAATATTTCAAATACCTCGCAAAGATTTTTGAAGATTTCTGAAAGATTTAAAAAAAGATTTCACAAAAATTTCAATGATTTCTCAAAGATTTCAATAATTTCACAAATATCGACAAATATTTAAAAAATATTTTAATATTTCGAAGATTTCAGAAAGATTTGACAAAGATATCAACAAAATTTCAATTTCTCAAATATTTCACAGTTTTCAAATATTTCGAAAACATTTCGGACAGTTTAGAAATATTTCGAAAAGACTGCAATGATTTCGAAAAGATTTCAATAATTTCAAAAATGTATCAAATACTTCGAAAATATTTTCAAATGGTTTTAATCATTTTCAATACATTTCAAAGATTTCGAATATTTCGCAAATATTTCAAATATTTCGCAGAGATTTCACAAAGAATTCGGATAGATTTAAAAATTCCATAAAGAAATAAATGATTTCTGAAAGATTTTAATTATTTCTCAGAGGTTTCAAATATTTCGCAAAGATTTAAAAAATTTCACAAATACTATCAAACATTTTTAAAAAATCTTAATATTTTACCAAACTTGCAATGATTTCTCAAAGATTTCACAGTTTTCAAATATTTCGCAAAAATTTCGGATAGACTTGAAAGATCTTACAAAGACTTCAATTATTTCCCAAAGATTTCAGAAAGACTGCAATTATTTCGCAAAGATTTCAATAATTTCAAATATATACCAAATACTTCGAATGAATGAATGAATTGCAATGAAGATTCCAATTGAAGATTTTTGTTGGAAATTTAACTCTTTTGTTAAAAATTTGTATTTTTTAAAATTGAAAATTAAACTTCTTGGTTGCAAATTGGAACACTTTAATAAAAAAAAGACTTTTTCATTCATCTTAGATACACAGTATACTATTTTATGAATTATCATATTATTTATATTGATTTTTAAATTATAAAATAAGGGTTGCGGCACATTCTGGATTTAATTTGTGCACACAATAATCTTATAATCAACACTAACATTGTAGGTCTACAAGTTACATCATTTTTATGGTTTTTTTTCGATTCTTAGGGGTTGAATTGGGGCGGGTTCCGGAGGTTCTAGGGGGATGAAACTTTTTCGGGTAAATTCGATCATTAAATTGATCCGTTTAGAACCTTCAAATATTAGGTTTCACCGACAAAAATGTTGTTTCTAAATTCGTTTTTTGTAAACGTTGCAAACTTCAGCGAGGTTTGAGCTTGAGCTTCTTATTGATAGGCCAACTGAAAGCTTTTCTTTTTGGTCGAAAAATCAACTGTTTTATGGAAAATTAAAATATTTTAGTAGAAAATTTACTTTTTTTCTTTAAAATTCACATTTTAGTATCGAAAATTTAACTGTCTTTTTTTAATTTGTCTTTTTAGTTGAAAAAACTCATCTGCTTTAGTAGAAGTTGTTACTTTGCTTTGATAAGAATTCAACTGTTTGGTTGAAAATTGAACAATTATGTTAAAAAGTCATCCTTTTTGGTTCAAAATTTAACTGTTGCGTTAAAAATTTGTCTTTTTAATTAAAAAACTCATTTATTTTTGTGGAAATTTAATCTTTCTTGGATAAAAGTGCAACTGTTCGAAATTTAATCTTCTTAGCTTAAAAATTGTTTTTTTCTTCTTCTTGAATAAAGATTTATCTCTTTTGTTGAAAATTTAATTATTTTGTTGACTTTTTTTTTGCTGAAAATTCCTTTTCGTACAGAAAATGCATTAATTTGGCTTGAAGTTTCAATTATTTAGGTGAACTTTTTTTCCATCGTGAGCAAAAAATTTAACTACTTGGTTGAAAAGTAACTTTGTTCGAAATTCGGCTTTTTCGTTTCAAAATTTACCTCTTTTGGTACAAAAATTTAATATGCTTGTTTGTTGGAAATTCAAGTATTTTACTAGAAAATTACTCTAATTTGGTTGAGGGTTCAGAAATTTTCTTGAAAAAATCTTTTTTAGTAAAAATAATATGAATTTCCCCTTGAGAACTCATCTATTTTGGCTGAAGTCATGTTTAAAAATTCAAGTCTTTTGGTAAAAAAAATGTATGCGGAGGTTTCAGCTATTTTGTTAAAAAAATCGTCTTTTCTGCTTCAAAATCTAACAACTTGGTCGGAAGTTGAACTACTTTCTTAAAAATTCAGTTGTTTAGTTGAAGACATATTTTGGTGGAAAATGTAACTGCCTGGTTGAAAGTTGAACTACTTTGGTAAAAAAAATAGTTTTTCACTCATCCTAGATACACAATATACTATTTTTTAAATTATCACATTAGTTATTTTTATTTTTAAATGATAAAATAAGGGAAGCGAAAACAGTAACTTTTTGGATAAACTGAATTTACTTTATCTAGTAACTGTAACTAGTTACTCAAAAAAAGTAACTTTCCCAACACTGTCCCTAACCGTACAAAAACAGATAAATAGACACTTACTTTAAAGTTTTTAGAATTTCTGCAGGAAGCCTCCATCTCATTGTCAATATTCACGATCACCTCAGGCGTGAAAGAAACTCTATCAGATTTTGCTTCTCCAATATCTTTTTCCCTCAATTCTTCCTTCTCTGAATTAATATTCTCAACATTTCTTCCCTGCATCTCCAGATATTTATTCCTTAATCGGCTCCACTCTCTCTTCGCCATGATTTCTAACCCTATTTCTGGATCGGATTCTTTTTCGCTTGTCTCTTCAGCATTTACATTTTTAAATCTTTTGCGTTTATCATTGGCGGTTCCTGCTGTAGAATCGCTTATCTTCCGTTTCTTTGGATTCTTGCACATTTCTTCTTCAGGTAGGATTTTGATTTCTTGAATTGACTTTTTTATTGACTCTGATTCTGAAGGCTCATCCTTTATTTTCTTCAATTTTCTATCGGATTCGGATGACGATGAATCATCAAATTCGTAATTTCCATCGAACGCGTTCAAACAATCGGAATTTTTTTCTCTTCGTTTCTTCCATCGTCTGTGCTCGTCTTCCACTTTAGTTGATGTAGTTTCATCGACAGAAATTCGCTTTAGCCTCTGTTTATTTCCATTTTGCAGGACTTGTGATTTATCTTTTGTAATATCTTCACTGCAATCTTCTTGTGTGATAATACTCGTAAGGAAATTTGGAGATGTCTGAAGGGAAAGTTCGCAGCCTTTTGATCTAAACGACTGAAAAATTAAATATTTTATGATGAAGAAATGATTGGAGATCATCCATAAACTGCATTAGTTTTTCATTAAGCTTACATTTTTGTTTCTTCACATTTCTAATGAGTTATTCTATAGTAGGTAGAATTTTCGACCACAAATAAAAAATGATGAATTTAACAAAAAAATTTAATATTTTATATTTCACGCGTGAATTTTTAATCCAATAGGACAACATTTCAACAAAACAGATCATTTCGACTAAAACTATAACTCAATAACACAGTTGAATTTTAAACCAAAAAATATTAACTTTCACCAAGAATGTAATTTTTAATGATAAAATATAAGTTTTTAACAAATAGTTAAATCTTTAAACAAAATGGTGATTTTTACAAAAGATTAATTTGCTGCTCAGAAAGACGAATTTTTAACAAAATACATGAAGTTTCCGCAAAGCAATTGAAATTGTCACCCGACACTATGAATAATAAAAAAAAAGTAAATTTTCTAACAAGTGGTCAATTTTTCAAATCAAAAGTTTGACTTTTAACCAACTGATAGAATTTTCTATCAAAATAGTTGAATTTTCAACCAAATAGTTAAATTTAAAAAAATTTTTGAAAAAAAATGGAATAGTTGCATTTACAATAAAAAAATTCTACCAGTTGAATTGAAACAAACAAGGTGAATCTTGAAACAGAAGGAAAAGAATTTAACATAAAAAATGCTGGATTTTTAACCACATAGTTGAATTTTCAATTAAAAAATGTAGGTTTTAAACGAAAAATGGCATAGTTACACTTTAGGTTTAAAAAATTAATGTTCACCTGGTCGAGTTCAACTAAAAAAAGACGAATTTTTCACAAAATAGGTGAATAGTCAACCAAAACGATAATTTTTCAAAAATAAGATTCATTTTCAGCTTAAAAAGACGAATTTTTAACAAACTACGTGAATTTTCCGCAAAAAAGTTGAAATATTCTTCCGACACTGAATTTGCAACAAAAAGTGAATTTTCTATCAAGTAGTCCATTTTTCAAATTAACAGTTTGACTTTTAATCAAATAATAGAATTTTCAAGCAAAATAATTGAAGTTTATATAAAATTTTTTGAATTTTCATCTAAATAGTTAAATTTAAACAAAGTTTTCAACAAAAATGGACTAGTTGCATTTACAGTAAAAAAATTCTACCAGTTGAATGGAACCAAATAAGACAAATATTTAACAAAATAGTTAGATCCACAGCCAATAAGATAAATTTTCAGAAAAACAAGATCAATTTTCCACCCAGAAAGACGAATTTCAACCAAATATACGAATTTTGCATTAAAAAGTTAAATTTTTTACCCGACACTATGGAGTTTCTACAAATAAGTTAATCTTCAACCAAGTAGGTAATTTTTTAAATAAATAATTTAATTTATAAGCGAATCGTTCAATTTTCACTAAAAATATGAATTTTCAATAGAATACATACATTTTAAATTCAAAAAGTTAAGTTAAGTTTATTTATTAGTTAAGTTTGTCCCCAAAGAGATGAATCTTCAACCAAAAACATGAATTTTGAACACAATAGTACAACTTTCGTCCAAGTTGTTGAACTTTTGGGAAAAAACGAAAAGTTCTTAACAAAATAGTTTCATTTTCAACAAAATAAATAAATTTTGAATCAAAATCGTAGAGTTTTTATAGATGATCCCCTGGAAGTTGAAAAATTTAAACTTTTTTACCTTAAAAGGAAAATATTTAAATTTTGAATCCAAATTAAGTACGATGCATAAAAAATGTTGAATATTTTAATAAATACAAAATAGCGTTCCAATTTTTGTATATTTTATGTACCTATACTATAAAAATGCAGAATTGAACAATTAAAAATTACGAGATCAAAAAATCAACATGTTCTTTAAAATAGAAAAATTTAAATTTTGGAATCAAAATTTAAAATAAAAAAAATAAATTTCAGGCCTCGAACTCACTTCAGCGATAAAGAATAGTGTCACAAATTTGAAAGATTTATAAAATTGTAAAAAAAAAGAATCTGCAAGATTTTAAGACTATTTTAGGAATTTTTAAAGTTTTAAAGAGATTCAAAA
>JAAAKG020213200.1:0-47778 GCA_010014905.2 Druon quercuslanigerum | reverse complement strand
AATATACCATATATATCTTCGCAAATATATTTAAGCATTAAGTACCTATGTATATAAATACTACATGTATAACATTGTAGCTCTGTAAATGGTCTTTGACCGATGAGCTTAATAAACTGAAACTGAAACTGAAAAGGATAAATATTTACCTGAAATACTTGAATTTTCAACGAAAAAACAAGAAAAAACAAGAAGACTAATTACGTACTAAAAAAAGTAGATTTTTCATCGAAATATATACATTTTTAAACAAATAGTTAAATGTTTAACTAAAAAAGATCAGTTTTCAACCACAAATGCAATACTCAAATTTTCAGTAATTAATTTATCATGAAAACAAACAAATTTTCAACATAAATGATCAATGTTCAACTAAAATGAAATTGTCAACTGAAATAGACGAGTTTTTAACAAAAATGTTTAAATTCTAACCAAATAGTTTTATTTTCAACGAAAAAGATGAATTTTCATCTAAAATCATTATTATTTGACTGAAATAAATAAATTTTCGACCAACAAGACAGATTTTCAAACACGAGAGATTAATTTTAAGAGATTAACCAGATTAAATTTCTACAAAAAAAAACTGTTTTCAAAAAAATACATGAATTTTTCACTAAAAAATACTAAATTTCAACCAAATAGTTAAATTTTGAAAAAATTTTTTTAACTAAACTGACGAATTTCCAACTGAAAATGATAAATCTTCAACTAGAATAGTTGGATTTTGAATAAAAAAGATTAACTTTAAACAAAAAGACGAATTTTCAACAAAAAATTATGAATCTTTTAACTAGAAAATTAAATTTTTAAACGAAAAATATGAATTTTCATCAAAATATACGTCTTTGAAATAAAAAAGATTAATTGCCAATCAAAAATTGAATTTATATATATATATAAATTTCCAGTTAAAAACCCCGAAAAAACTAATTTATTGAAAAAATAGTTACTATTTCAGACAAAGTAATGAATTTTCAACCAACAAGATTAATTTCTACCAAAAAAGACGAATTTTCAAACACAAAAATATGAACTTTTATCTAAAATGATGAAGCTTTAACATACTAATTGACTTTTCAACCAAGAACATTAATTTCTACAAAATTTAATTTCAAACGAAAAAAAAACTAACTTCTAATAAAATATTTAAATACATTAACACAAAGCTGTTTTCACAAACGATAAACCGTTATTTAATTGTGTATTGCAATTCAAAAAAATAGGTACGCTTCCAAAAAAAGAAATTCGACTCAAATAAAAATAAGCACGCTCCCAAAAATTTTATTTGACTTAATCAAAAAATTCCTGGCATTTTCAGATTTTGCCAGCTACATAAAAACTCCCTGACAATTCCAGGTTTTCCAGGTAAGATAAACATCCTGTTAGATTATTTCTAGTAAATTATAATGCACGACCATTTTTTTACTCACCAGAAGAGACTTTTGATATCTTCAACGTAGGAGCAGGAGGAGGCAGTTTCCAATTTGGATTTGTTTCACCAGGTCCAGGATCTGGTAAAGGTGCAGGGTGCTGAAAAATCCAATATTATTAAGATTATTCATTATTATTATTGTTAAATTATTATCAAAATATTATTAAAATTATTCTTACAAACCTTGCTAATTTGGATATTAGGGTTCGGCTGTGCAGTTAAAAGCCTTAAAGTACCATTCGCAGAAGTTGGAATTCCGTTGGCTATAAAAAAAATAAAATAAAAATAAAACAGATTTTCTTTTATATTGTAACATAATAAATCTGATAATATTACGGAAATGTAAGAAATAAATACCTGTCTTATACGTAAGAGCTGAAAATTGATTCCTATTGGTTAAACCTTGCCTAATCTGTAAAAAAAAACACTCAATGAAGTTACATTTTTTTATACTAACTAATTAATAAGTCCGCAATTCGGTTTCGAATCCTAAAATTCAAGTCGAAATATTTCGAATTTTTAAAGAGATAGATGGATTTTTAACCCAATAGGTAAAATTTCAACGAGTCAGCTTAATTTTATGCCACAAAATACGAATTTTTAACAAAATAGATGAATTTTTAACTTTAATTATGACTTTTCAAGAACAGTAAAAACTAAGTTTCTACAAAAAAATTAGTTTTTCAAATATCCAGTTCCATTTTCTAGCAAAATAGATGAATTTGTAAGTAAAGAATAAGAATTTTCTACAAAACAGTTGAATTTTCAAACAAACAGTTGAATTCTTAACCCAAAATGTCCAATTTTAACAAAATAGTTGAATTTTTAAGCCAAAAAGACAAACTTTCTATAAAACAGTTAAATTCTGAAGAAAAAAATTAATTTTCAACCACATAGTGAAATTTTCTACCCAAACAGTTAATCTCTAAGTCCAAAAAGACAATTATTTAACAAAATAATTCTATTTTCTACAAAATAGTAGAATTTTCAACAAAAATAGTTACTTTTTTAACCCAAAAGACGAATTTTGAACAAAATCGTTAAATTTTCAAACAAATAGTTAGATTTTCTACAAAAAAATCGAATTTTCAAGTAAAAAAAATGAATTTTCTACAAAAAAATGTGGATTTTACAGTAAAAAATAAGAATTTTCTACATAACAGTTTTTATTTTGAACCAAACAGTTAAATTCTTAACCAAAAATGATGAATTTTTACCAAAATAGTCGAATTCTGAAGCCAAAATGACAATAGGACTTTTCAAAAATAAAAAAACAAAATTAAATTTTCAAACATCCAGTTCCAGAATAAGAATTTTATTTTTAAAAAACAGTTAAATTCTTAACCCAAAATGTCCAATTTCAACTGAATAGTTTAATTTTAAAGACAACAAGACCACATAGTGAAATTTTCTACCCAAATAGTTAATCTCGTCGCCCAAAAAGACGAATTTTCAACCAAATAATTCAATTTTCTATCAGTTAAATTTTCAACGAAAATAGTTGATTTGTTCACTTAAAAAGATGTATTTTTAACAAAATAGTCGAATTTTAAAGCTAAAAAGACGTAGTTTGTACAAAACAATGACATATTAAACCCGAAAACATTCATTTTAATCAAAACAGTTTTTAATTTCATTATGGAATTTTTCTACCAAAAATAGTTAAATTCTTCACGAAAAATACGAGTTTTTAACCAAATCCATTCATTTTCAAGCCAAAAAGACAAACTTTTTATAAAATAATTGAATTTTTAACAAAAAAGTTAATTTTCAACTTTACAGTGGAATTTTGTTACTCAAATAGTTATTACAAAAATTAAAGTTAAAATTAAGTTATTTAAAATTAAAAAAATAAAATTTTTAAACCCAAAATATTAATTTACAACAAGACAGTTGTTTTTAACTATATTATGGAGTTTTCTATCAAACAATAGTTGAATTCGACATAAAAAAGGCAAGTTTTTAACAAAATAGTTGAATTTTCAAAAAAATACTTGGATTTTCAACATAAAATAGTTGACTTCTTATCATAAAAGGACGAAATTTGGACAAAATGGATTCATTTTCAAGCCAAAAAGACAAATTCTCTATAAAACAGTTGATTTTTCAACAAATAAGTCGATTTTACAAATACATAGTTGGATTTTCTTCCAAAATAGTCAAATTTCCAATTAAAAAATAAGAAATTTCTACAAAACTGTTGAATTTTTACCCAATATATCCCAAATTTCTAGCCAAGGATAAAAATTCTGTAAAACAGGTTAATTTTCTACAAAAAAAAATTAATATTAAAATAAAATATGTCTAATAAAAAATTAATTTTTAACTATATATTGTGAAATTTTCTATCTAAATAGTTGATTTCTTAACACAAAAAGTCAATTTTCAACCAAATTGTTTGATTTTTTATCAAACAGTTGAATTTTCAATAAAAATAGTTGACGTCTTAACCAAACAAGACGATTTTTTAACAAACACAAATAAAAAATAAATCAAACAAATTTTACCATAAAAATAAGAATTTTCTACCAAATTATAAAAATTTTGAGGTGAAAACGATAACATTTCTATAAAACAGGTGAATTTTCCACCAAAAAATTTTTCAACAAAAAAATATTAAAAAGATCAATAATTAATTTAAAATTAAAGTTAAAAAGACCAATTTTTCACTAAAAAGGATGACCTTTTAATAAAATTGTTGAATTTTTAACCAAATTGTTCAAACTTTTCAACAAAATAAATTTTGAACAAAAATTATAAAAATGTTTAACTAAAAATATAAATGTGGATTTTTAAACCCAAAAAGGTAAATTTTCAACTTAAAAAAGATGACCTTTCTACTAATAAATATGAACTTTCAATATAAGGAAGGTAGAATTTTCTATTAAAAGAATAAATAAATAAATAAATAAAAATATGCAGCAAAGTAATCGAATATTCGAAAAAAATTTATTTTCAATAAAAAAAAGATTTCTTCCAAAAAAAGATGATGATTGTGCAGATGAAACTGATCGGCACTAAAAATGTAATATTAGACTTTGTAATTAAAAATAATTAAATTGCAAAAACGAAGAATCGTTTATATTTTCATATTAGATTCTCTTAATTTAGCTCGCATTTAAGAGAAAAAAAAAAGTGATTTTTCGCCTAAATAATTTGAATACTAGAAAATTATAGAAAGCAAGAGCGCTCAATGACAAATAATTCTTCGCCGAGAAAAATATGCATTTTGCCCGAAACAATGGTTTTTACTGAACCCATTTTCTTCCTACAGTTTATAGTTTTTTGTAAGTGAAACAAAAATAACTTACCGAATTAGGATTTGCTATTAGGATTTGTCTGGGCTGTCCTCCGCTCTGCATTAAATACGTGAGCCTAGGTGCATTTATATTATTCTGAAACATAAACACGAAAACATTTTAGAGCGACTTATTTTATATTATTATTATTTTTATTATTATTAATAATGCAACTAATTCATGTGAGTTGAAAGCAATTCCAATGAACTGAAAAAAATCAAGTGAATTAAATACAATTCAAAAATATGAAAAATATATTGAATTCTGTAAGTTTAAAATGAATTTGTACAAATTTTAGGAAATTCAATAGAATTTGATGGTAAAGAATGTGAGGCCCGTTTAAAAGACTTCAATATAAATTTACAAACAAAAAAAAACGCTACAAAAAAAAAATCCATTGCTGAATTAAGTGAACTTAGAAGAATTATAGTGAATTCAAATACATTCAGAAAAAATCAAAACAATTCCAAGGAATTCAAGAGAATTTACAAGACTTCAGCATAAATAATATATAAAATAAATCCTTAGAAATTTGATTAAAAAAATGTAATATCTTGAAAATTCGATGAAATCTTTTTTTAAATATTTAAAATACCTAAAATATTTTTAATCCTTAAAAATTCGTTGAAAGCTTTTAAGGCTTTTGTCAATTTCTTGTAATTTTTTTGAATATCCTAAAACCTTCAGAATTATTTCAAACCCCTTTAAATTATTACAATCAATAAAACAAAAAATTGAAATATTTTTTTTAATTCCCTGAAACTTTTCGAATCCTTGAAAACCCAAGTAAATTACTGAAATCAATTAAAAACGTTTAAAAATTCAAAAAAAGAATCCATTGAATTAAGTAGAGTTGAGTAAATTTAGAAAAACGCAAGTGAACTATAAAATTCAAAAGAATAAAATAGAATTTAAAAGAATTCAGTAAATTAATAAGAATTAAATGTAAATTCCAAAAAAATAATTTCAAATCTTTTCTTGGATTCCTGGAAAATTTATTAAAATACCCTTTTAAATTCTTCCGAAATTCTAGGAAGATCTTTAAAACCGCATACCATTTTTTTTAAATCCCTTAAAATTATTAAAACCCTCAGAAATCCGAAATTAATTTGTATGAAAAGAGTAACTCTCAGCCAAATAATTAAATTTCCATTAAAAAAGCAGAATAGTTGAACTTTCAGTTAATTACTGTAAATTTGTCAAAATTCAAAAAATAGTAAATTGAAGAATGTTCAAAGTCCAGAAAATAGTAAATTAACGATTATTCAAATCCTCGCATGCTGTAAAATTTGACAAATTTTCAAAATTCCAAAAATATATTAGTACATTTGAGGAATTTCAAATTCTCAAAAATAGTAAATAGCCCAATTTTCAAATTCCAGAAAATAGAAAACTGCCTATTTTCAAATTCCCAAATACTGTAAATTTGACGAATTTCCAAAATTCCAAAAAAAGTAAATTTGAGGAACATTCAAATTAAAAAAAAAAGAGTAAATTGCCGAATTTTCAAATTCCAGAAAATAGTACATAAATTTGACGAATTCACAATACTGTAAATTTGTAAAAATTCCAAAAATAGTAAAGTTGAGGAATTTTCAAATTCTCAAAAATAGTAAATTGCCGAATTTTCAAATTCCAGAAAATAGTAAATTACCGATTTTAAAAATCCTTGAATACTGTAAAATTTGGCAGATTTTCAAAATTCCAAAAATAGTAAATTGCCGAATTTTCAAATTCCAGAAAATAGAAAACTGTAAATTTTTATAAATTCCCAAATACCGTAAATTTGACAAATACCAAAAATTCTAAAAATAGTAAATTTGAGGAATTTTCAAATTCGCAAAAATAGTAAATTGCCGAATTTTCAAATTCCAGAAAATATTAAATTTGACGAATTCCCAATACTGTAAATTTGACAAAAATCCAAAAATAGTCAATTGAAGGATTTTCAAATTCCAGAAAATAGTAAATTTGACGAATTTTCAAATGCCCAAATACTGTACACTTAGTGAGCTTTTTAATTCTTGAAAACAGTAAATTGCTGACTTTAAATTTCCCGAATACTGTAAATATGACAAATTGTCAAAATTCCAAAAATAGTAAATTTGAAGAATTTTGAAATTCTAGAAAATAACTGCTCATTTTTGAAAATACTCAAAGAATGTTAATTTGAGAAATTTGAGAAATTCATAAAAATATTAAATTTCCAAACTTTTAAATCCCACAAAATAGTAAACTGAAGAATTTTCAGATTCCCGACCACTGCAGATTTAAAAATTTTATAAATTCCGAAAATATTAAATTACAAATGTTTAAATTCTCGAATAGAGTAAATTGCGGAATTTTAAAACCCCTGAATAATTTATATTTTAAAAAGTATATTAAAGAATGTCTAAATTTCAGAAAATTGTAAATTTACGATTTTTCTAACCCTCTAATACTGTAAATTTGACGAATTTCCAAAATTCCAAAAACTGGTAAATTTGAGGAATTTTCAAATTCCCAAAAATAGTAAATTTCAACAATTCTAAAGATAGTAAATTTGAAGAATTTTCAAAGTCTAGAAAATAGATAATTGCCAATTTTTTTAGAATGAAAATTTGAGAAATTCACAAAAACAGTAAATTTGCCAAACTTTTAAATTTCACAAAATAGTAAACTGAAAAAATTTTCAGATTCCCGACCACTGCTGATTTAATAATGTTAAAAATTCCGAAAATATTCAATAAAAAATTTTCAAATTGAGTAAATTGCGGAATTTTGAAACTCCCGAATGATGTAAATTTTAAAACTTCCATAAAAAGTATATTGAAGAATTTCTAAATTTCAGAAAATAGTAAATTTCCGATTTTTCAAACCCTCGAACACTGTAAATTTGATGTATTTCCAAAATTCCAAAAATAGTAAACAAAAGAATGTTCAAATTCCCGAATAAAGTATTATTTCTAAACTCCCAAATACTGTAAATTTGACAAAATTTCAAATTCCGAAAAATAGTAAATAGCCGAATTTTTAAATTCCAGAAAATAGTAAATCTGATGAATTTCCAATACTGTAAATTCGACAGAATTCAAAAAATAAATTTAAAAATTTTCAAATTCCCAAAAATAGTACATTTTTAACGAAATACATGGAGTTTCAACCAAAAACTTGAATTTTCAATTAGAACTGATTAATTTTCAACTGAAAAACAGAATAGTTGAACTTTCAGTCACAAAAATCCATTTCAAACAAACGAACGTGTGATTCAATTTAATATTGCAATTAAAAAAATAATTAATCACGCTCTTGAAAAAATTCACTGACTTAAAAAAAAAAAATGACCCTGACATTTCCAGGCTTTTCCAGATATATATAGAAATTCCCGGAAAATTCCAGGTTTTCCAGGTAGGGTAGAAACCCTAAATATAACTTTAAAAAAACCTAAAATTAATTAATTAATCAATTAATTAAAATTACCTGGGGGACCAGCCTACTAAAACCTACTTAAAAAGAAAGAAAGAAAATAATATTTTTTTATACGAACCACTAAGGCAGTAGGAGTTGATTGACTATTCGGCTGGACTACTCGAATATTCGTAGTCTGATTGCCGAGAGCGACACTTGTCGGCACTTGAATGACTCGCTGATAGTGGGGCGTCGTGTGACTGCTGTGCATAATCGCTCTCTGATTTTGTGCGCTCGATAAAATCGTCGCCGTCGACACCATGGGAGGAGGAGGAGCACCGGCACTCGCCGCGAGGACACGCGAATCTTGACTCGTGAACGCGACCGGAGTCTTTTTAAACGCATTCGAGACGTGACGTCCCAACTTCTTCGACGACTCGATTATTTTCGTCTTTTCGCCCTCATCCGTCAGATCGATAAGATCGTTGTTGGATTTCGCCGCAGCCGCTGCTGCTGCAGCCGCCGCCGCCGCTTTTTGCGCAATGTTAATCGAGGCTGTTGTGGGGATACGACTTGTCAAATTTCCATTAAGAATAACCGTCTGTTGTGACTGTTGTGACTGCTGCTGCTGTTGCAATTGTTGAGACTGTTGCTGTTGCGTCGCCTGCAGCGCTTGCATCGCAGCCATTTTCTATGGAAAAGAAAAAAAAACATCAAAGATGTTTTAAATTAATAAAAACAAAAAAGAAAGAAAAAAAAATCAATATTCATATTACAAGGTGTTTACTCAAATCCTGGCAAAAAAAATTCCCTGACAATTCCAGGGTTTTTTTAGGTATAATTTTTCATAGTAAGGACTCATTCAAGTATTTAGTTTTTTTTTTTTTTTTTTTTTTTTAACAAACTACTCCTAACTTTTCCTTAATTATTAACATTAAAATATTGTTCTTTTAATCTTGTAAGCCTTTTAACATACAATTTTTTAGAAATTGAATAAAACAGTTATTTTTAACAAAAATGACAAATTTTAAAATTTCTTAATTTACTTTAAACAAAAAATAAATAAATAAAAGTTTATTCAAATTGTTAAACCTTCAAGCCAAAAGAGGAATTTTCTCTACAAAAAATCAACTTTCTAACAAAAGATATCACTTTTTAGAAAAAAATTCCCCTGACAATTCCAGGTTTTTATCCATGTATCGCTCAAGTTTATTTTGCTTCATTATCAATATTAAAATACTGTTCTTTTAATCTTCTAATACTTTTAACATAGAAGCTTTTAGAAACGGAATAAAACAGTTATTTCTACAAATATGTCAAATTTCCATATTTGTTCATTTATTTTAAGAACAAAAAAAAGTCTTTTCTTCTACAAAAGATGGCTTTTCAAAAAATACTTGAATTTTTAAACTAAAAAGATAAATTCCTAACAAAAAAGTTTATATTTCAATCAAAATTATGAAATTTATTTAAAAAAAAGAAGTTTAAAAGCAAAAAGATAAGTTTTCAAAAAATAACAATTTTTTACTCAAGAAAGAAATAAAAGTTTATTCAAAATTTTGAACCTTCAAGCCCAAACACGAATTTTCACTTAAAAAATTGAATTTTCAAACAAAAAATATGACTTTTAAGAAAAAAAATAATTTCCAACGAAACAAAAAATAATTTTTTAACAAACTACTTAGAAACCTGAGTTTTCGTTGACTAATTTTTCATTTTCCTTCACTACCAACATTAAAATACTGTTCTCAAAATCTTGCGATGCTTTTTAACGTAGAATCTTTTAGAAACGGAATAAAACAGTTATTTATAATAAAAAAATTTTCCTTTTAAATTTTATTAATATTTTTTAAACAAAACAAATCTTTTCTACTACAAAAGATGGCTTTTCAAAAAATACTTGAATTTTTAAACTAAAAAGATAAATTCTTAACAAAAAAATTGATATTTTAATCGAAATGGTGAAATTTATTTTACAAAAAAGAAGTTTAAAACCAAAAAGACGAATTTTGAACAAATGAAAATTTTTTACTCGAGAAAGAAATAAAAGTTTATTCAAATTGTTGAATCTTCAAGCCAAAAGATGACTTTTCTCTACGAAAATTCAATTTTCAAACAAAAAATATGACTTTTTAGAAAAAAATTCCTCTGACAATTCCAAGTATTGTTTCTAGCAATTTCAAGAAATAAAAATTTTTTACTCAAGAAAGAAATAAAAGCTTATTCAAATTGTTGAATCTTCAAGCCAAAAGACGAATTTTCTCTAAAAAAAAATTCAATTTTCAAACAAAAAATTATGACTTTTTAGAAAATAATTAATTTCCAACGAAATCTTTTGTATTAATTTGAAATTACAATAAAATATTTGAAATCGCGGTGAAATCTTTTAAAATGTTGGTCATAACTTTGAAAACTTTTTAACAATGCTTTTAAATATTTGTGAAATAATCGAAATCTTTTTAAAATCTTTGCGAAATCTTTGAAATATAGTGTACTGTACCCTTTTTGAAATCTTGAAATCTTTATGAAATTTCGGTAAAATCTTTGAAAACCTTGAAATCTTTGAAAACTTTCAAGATGTTTTCAAATATTCATGAAAATTTTGAAGAAATCTTTGAATTACTTATAAAATCTGTTGTATTCATTTGAAATCAATGAAATCTTTTTAATCTTTTGAAATCGTTTAAACAAATTTAAAAACATTTAAAATCTTCTCTACACGCTTTTTTCAACTCCTTTTTGAGTCTTTGAAATCCGTCGTTAAAAATCTTTTTTAAATGCTCAAAATCCTTTATAAATAAACATTATAAAAACTTTCAAATATTTTGAATTATATTTATAATTATTTTGTAACCTTGTTGAAATCTCGTTTATACTCAAAAACCTCTCGAACATAGTCAACCTCTCGAAAACTGGTTTTTAAACAAACAAGAAACAAATAACAATAAAAAATTAAAGCTTCTCCTGAGAAATTCAATTGATATTTTGCAAGGTAAAATTCTTGGTTCACTTACATTTGGTGAACGGATATTCATATTCGAAATGACCGGCTGTGCAGTGACTGTTTGCACAGGCATCGGTAAACTTCGAGTAGGTTCGACGACTGGCTTCGTCGCGACTAAAGCTGCCGGAATCACAGTTGTCGGATTAACGGCTGGCGACTGAACTTGAGATTGGGCCGCAGCCGTCATCACCGTACTGGTCACACTCTCCGATCGTCGAGGAGATCGGATTTTTATTCCCCTCCTTGGATTCCCGCTTCCGTCACTCGACGACGCTGCAGCAGCATTCGCCAAACTCGATTTCACATTTTGCTGAATTTGTCGCATATTCTGCATTCCGTGATCCTGCAAAATTAAACTTGTGTGAGCTATCTTCAAGGTGCCGTTTAGCTACTTATCTTCTAAAGAGCAGCTTAATTAAACGCTCAGAAAAAAAATATATTGTCGACAGGGTGTCTACTCAAATTCTGCAAAAAAATTCCCTCACAATTTTTTCAAGAGTTTATTACAAATAATGTCCTTTTTAAGAAAAGTTTAATTTTCGCCCAAAGTGATAAATTTTCAAATGAAATTAAGAATCTAATACTAGAAGAGTTAAATGTTAAACGAATCTTTGATCAATCCTCTCAAGTTTTTTGAAGTTTTGGTGCAATCTTCTCAATCTTTCTGCAATATTTGTGAAATCTTATTAAAATATTTTTTTTTTAATTCTGAAAACTTTTTAAAAATTCGAAATGTTTGAAATGTTTGTGAACATTTTTCTAAAATCTTGGACATTTTTCTAAATTATCTTCAAATTTATTTGCAATCTTTTTAAAGCTTTGAAATGAAAACTTACAGAAGTATTTGTGAAATCTTCTGTAATTTATTGAAAGTTTTTGCGATATCTTTGAAATCTTTGATAAATCTTCTAAAATATTTCAAAACTTTTCTGCATTTTTTTTCTTTTTAATTTATAGGAAATTTTTTTAAATCTTTGCGAACCTCTGAGATCTTCAGAAGTTTTTGTGAAACCTTATAAACCTTCCTGTAATCTTTTAAAATTTTTGTGAAATCCTTAAAAAGATTTCATAAAATCTTCAATATTTAGTTTCGCGAGTTCATAATAAATGTTTTTTTTTCAGTTTTTAGGAATTCAAATAATGTCCCTTTTTATTTTTTACGATTTTAATTATTATTACAAGATAATCTTAAATATTTTGGCATGATAGATTAAATAAATAATTAAATAATGCTAAAAACATAAATAATCAGCTTTCGAATTTTCCTCTAAAGTACATGAATTTGAATAAAATTTTTTGCGAATTTTCTCAATTCTCAAAATCTAAAATCTTCTAAAATCATTGACATTTTTGCGAAATCTCAGAAAAATTTTTTAATATCTTCTGAAATAGTTAGAAAAATTTGCGATATTATTTAAATCTTTGAGAAATCTTCTAAAAAAAGATTGAAATTTTTACGAAATTGTTGTGAAATTGTTATAAAAGCTTTGAAATTTTCTTAACCTTTCTTAAATATTCCTAAAACCTTTAAAATTTTTCTGAAATCTTTTTAAAGCTTTGCAATGTTTGAAATCTTTCAGAAATATTTGCGAAATCTTCTGAATTTTTTTGAAGATTTTGTGCAATTATTCTGAAATATTTTCAAATTTGTTTGCAATCTTTTTGAACTTTTGAAATGAAAACTTTCAGAAGTATTTGTGAAATCTCCTGAAATTTGTTGAAAGTTTTGGCGATATCTTTGAAATCTTAAATCATTAAAATGTTGGAAAAATAAATGTTCAACCAAAAACAAGAAACAAAACGAATTTTCAACAAAAAAGTTTCTTTTTTTTCATTAAAAAAAAAAAATGAATTCTCAACAAAATACTTCAATTTTGAACCCCAAATCTGAATTTTCTACCAAAAAAGATACATTTTCCATAAAAAATGTAATTGTTAAAGTGAATTTTGAACTAAAAGGATAAATATTCAATTAAAACAAATTAAATTTTAAACAAATACATAAATTTTCAACTAAAAAGATCAATTTTCAACAACAAAAAATAGTTATTTTTATATATATAAAAAAAAGTACAAAAATTAAATTTTAAGTTTAAACAATCAATTTTCAAATAAAAAATGAATTCTCGGTCAAACTATTCAGTTTTAAATTAAAAACATAAATTTTCAGCACAAGAAATTAATTTTTAATCACAGTGATGAATTTTTGGCCAAATAGTACAATTTTCTACTCTAAAAATTAATGCTCTATAAAAAAATGAATTTTTTAAAATGAATTTTTGTTTTCAACCAAAGAAATGAATTCTTACCAAAAAATAGAATAGTTACATTTTCTACAAAACAGAACATTTTTTTACGAAAAATAATACAATTCTATCAAAAAAGGAGTGTTTTCCACCAAGAAAAATGGAATTTGTTAAAAGTGAATTTTCAACTAAAATGATAAATCTGCAATTAAAAAAAAATTATTTTTTAACCAAATACATGAATTTTCAGTTAGTAAAATAAATTTTCAAACCAAAATAAAACAAATTTTCAACAAAATAGTTCTTTTTATAAAAAAAGATTTTTTAAAGAAAAAATACAAGAATTAAATTTTCAGTTTAAAAAAGTATACTTTTAACGAAAAAAATGAATTCTCGACAAAATAATTTAGTTTAATATTAAAAACATGAATTCTCGGTCAAATAAAATGCAGTTTCCATCAAATATATAAATTTTCAAATAAAAAATATAAGTTTACAAACCAAAACCAGAATAGTTCAATTTGTAGCTAAAAAAGTAAATTATAAACAAAACAAAAAAAACTAATTTTCATCACAAGAAATTAATTTTTAATCAAAGTAATGAATTTTCAACCAAAAATATGAATGTTTAGCCAAATAGTGGAATTTTCAAACCAAAAAATTTTTAACTGAATATTTTTTTTTTGCAACCATTTAAATAATGAATTCTCAACAAAAAATAGAATAGTTAATTTCTCTGCAAATCATAACGTTTTTCTACCAAAAAATACGAGTTTTTTAAACAAAGTACATGCATTTTCTAGCAAATATTTTAATCATTGAAGGGACATTTAACCAAAATATTTGGTTACAAAATATTTGAATTTTCACCTTAAGAAAATAAATTTTGAACCAAACATGTAGGAATTAAATTTTTCATTAAACCAATTAATTGTCAATTAGAAAACATCATTTTCAACAAAAGAATTAAATTTTGAAAAAGTGAAAAGGTTTGTCAATTAAAACAATCAATCATCAACCAAATAAACGAATTTTTTTAAAGGTAGTTTCACTTTCAACTAAGTTTTCGAATTTTTAATTAAAAAAAGGGATGAAATCTCGACAAAAAACGTGATATTTGATATTTCACCAAAAAAGGATTAAATAAATGAAAAAAACAGGAATTTTCAACAAAATAAGTTGGAATTCTCGACCGAAAGAGATTAATTTCCAACCAAACATTTGCGATTTTTAATCATAATAATAAAATTAACTTTAAATTTAATTTTTCCAAAATTCCCTAACACTATCAGGTTTTCTCTCACATTCCCTGGATTTCTGAAATTACCTAATCTGTCGCAACTCTTCAATTTAAAAAAAGTACATTTTTATATCACTCTATAATATTTGAAATAAAAATTATATTTTTTTTGGTTTTATACTCACTGATATGAAGTTAACTTGCAATCCGACAGATCGATTAATCTTAATGGGGGCAACGTATTTATCATTGCCGGCACTTCTGTCCGCGGCATTACGTTTCAGAACCATCTCAAAGTCCTGAATTTGTTTAGCTAATTGTTGACACTTAGTACGAGTCGCTTCCTGGTTCCTTTCTGACAAACGTGCTTGCTCACGCAATTTTCCGATTTCACTGCTCATTGTGATTGTTTCCACGATCTTCTGAATCAGTAATTCCTCTAATTCCTGCAAACAAGAATTTCAATTTACAGGATACATGTCTACTCAAATCCTGCAAAAAAATTCCACGTTTTATACCAGGTACCTCAAGCTTTTTCCAGGTATGATTTTTCGCGAGTTTATTACAAATAATGCCACTTTTTATTCAATAGGAATTTAATTATTAAAACAAGATATTTTTAAATGTTTAAGCACGATAGATTATATAAATAATTAAATAATGCTAAAAACATAATAAATCAGTTCTCGAATTTGTCTCGAAAGTACATGGATTTGAACAAATTTTGTTTGCGAATTTTCTCAATTTTTTCCGAAATCTCTAATATTTTTGAAGTTTTTCTGAATTTTTTTTTAAACCTTTGAAATAATTGAAATCTTCTGAAATTTTTAAAAGTTTCTGCAATATCTGACATTTTTGCGAAATCCTCTAAAATATTTTGAAATTTTTGTGGAATTTTTTGAAATTTTTTTCAGATCTTTGCGAACTTATGAGATCTTTAAAAGTTTTTGTGAAGCTTTTTAAATCTTTTCGAAATCTTTCTAAAATATTTGCGAAAATTTTCTAAAACCTTGAGAACTTTTAATCTTTCTGAAATCGTTTGAAATTATTATGAAATCTATTTAAAAAATTTCTAAAATCTTAAATATTTTTGCGATTAATTAAATAATAAAAAAAGCAATTTTCAACAAACTTATGAATTTCCAATTAAAATTATAAAACTTCAACTGCAATAGATAAATTTTAAATAAATAAAAAAATGCATTTTTGACAAAAAGAGTTTAAATTCCAACCAAGTATTTATCAGCAAAAGAATCAATTTTCAATCAAGAAGATTAATTTTCTACGAAACAGACGATGTTTCAACCAAATATAAGAATTTTCAACGAAATAGTTAAATTTTTAACTAAAACAGGCAAACATTTAAAAAAAAGAAACAGTTGAATTTCAAAATAAAAAAGATAAAGTTTTAACCATAAATGAAATAGATACATGTTCAGTAAAAAAATCATTTAAAAAACACAATTTCCAAAAAAATAGTTAATTTTTCAAGCAATGATGAATTTTCAACTATAATTATAAATCTTTAACAAAAATAGTTTAATTTTAAACCAAACAGGTAAATTTACAAATTAAATTATAATTATTTCATTGGAATACTTGAATTTTCAACGCAAAAGATGAGTTTTTAAGCAAGAAGATTCATTTTCTTTAAAAAAAAGATTTTTAACAAAATACATTCATTTCCCACGAAATAGTTTAATTTTGCACTAAAAAGGATCAGTTATTAACAAAAAATGGAAGTCAAATTTTCAGTTAAAATAATGAATTTTCTAACATAAAAAGCAAATTTTCGACCAAACTGATGAATTATCAATTAAAATTATAAATCTTCAACTGCAATAGATAAATTTTAAATAAAAAAAAGATGCATTTTTGACAAAGAGTTTAAATTCCAACCAAGCAGTTTAATTATCAACGAAAAAGACGCTTTTTCAACAAAATACATGAATTTTCAACGAAATAGTTAAATTTTTAACTAATAAAGACACATTTTTAACCAAATAGTTGAATTTTAAAATAAACAAGCTCAGTTTTTTACCATAAATGGAATTGGTAAATTTTCAGTAAAAAATTAATTAAAAAAAAACATAATTTTCAAATCTTTAACTGAAAGATTTTAATTGTTTCATAATTAAACTTTTTCAGTTAAAGATTTGAAAATTGTTTGAAAATAAAATTAGATTTCCAGTCGTACAATTAAATATTTGACAATTAAATGTTTAAAATCTTTGTGAAATCTTTAGCAATATTTGCAAAGTATTTTTAATATTTTATAAATATTTTATATTTAAAAAAAATTTTGAATCCTTCTGAAATATTTTTAAATTTTTCTGCAATCTTTGAAATCTTTCAGAAGTATTAGTCAAATCTTCGGAAATTTGTTCTGAAATATTTTTAAAGCCTTGAAATGTTTGAAATCGCTCATAAATGTTGTAAGTTTTTGTGCGATTTTTTGCAAAATTTTCTGAATTTTATTCTGAAATCTCTAAACTCTTCGAAATTTAAAATCTTTGCGAAAATTTCTAAAATTTCTGACATTTTATGCGAAATCTAAAAAATATTTGTGAAATCTTCTTAAATTGTTTAATTTTATGCGATATTATTGATATCTTTGAGAACATTTCTAAAATATTTTGAAATTTTTCTGAAATCTGCGAATTTTTCTAAAGTTTTTGTGGAATTTTCTGAAAATTGTTGTGAAATCTTCGAAATTTTTCTAAAATATTTGAAATCTTACGAAAGATTTAAAATTCTTGTTGTATCTTTGCGAAACCACCTAAAGTTTTTTCAAATTTTCTTTATCTTTCTGAATAATTTCTAAAATCAATGAAATTTTATTGAAACCTTTTTAAAGCTTTGAAATGTTGGAAATCTTACAGAAATATTTGAGAAATTTTCTAAAATTGCGAAATGTTTTGAAATATTTAGAAACTTTTGTGGAATTTCTTGAAACTTTTGTGAGACCTTTGCTAACTTTTCTCAAGTTTTTTGAACTTTTTGTGAAACATTTAAAATCTTCCTGAAATCTTTTTAAAGCTTTGAAATGTTTAAAATCTTTCAGAAGTATTTGTGAAATTTTCTGAAATTTCGTTTAAAGTTTTTGCGATATCTTTGAAATCTTTGAGAAATTTTCTAAAATAATTTGAAACTTTGTGCATTTTTTTTTAATTTATACGACATTTTTTGTAATCTTTGCGAACCTCTGAGACCTTCAGAAGTTTTTGTGAAACCTTTTAAATCTTTCTGAAATCTTTTGAAATTTTTGTGAGATCTTTAAAATTTTCTAAAATCTTTGGAATCTTTTTAAGATATTTGAAATCTTAGTGTTTCTACAATATGTTTTCAAATATCTTATAGTCAAAAATCTTATAGTTTCTACAATATGTGCGAAATCTTCTAAAATTTTTAAAATCTTTTGAAATCTTTTAAATTGTCTTATCTTTGAAACCTTTCTAAAATATTTGCAAAATCTTCTAGAATTTTTGTAACGATTACATTTTAATGGAATCTTTGCGAAATCTTCTGAATTTTTTTGAAAAGTTTGTGTAATTTTTCTGAAATATTTTCTAATTTGTTAGCAATCTTATTAAAGCTTTGAAATGAAAACTTTCAGAAATATTTTTGAAATATTCTGAAATTTGTTGTAAGTTTTTGCGATATCTTTGAAATCTTTACGAAACTTTCTAAAATACTTCGAAACTTTTGTGCATTTTTTTTTCTTTAATTTATACGAAATTTTTTTAAGTCTTTGTAAACTGTTGTGGAATTTTTTGAAATTTTTATCATATCTATGTGAACTTTTCTCAAGTTTTTTCAAAAGTTTTTGGGAAATTTTTTTAATCTTTCTGAAATATTTTTAAATCTTTGTGAAACCTTCTAAAAATCTTTCAAACTCTTGTCGAATCTTTGCGAAACCCTCTGAAGTCCTCTGAAATTTTTATGAAAAATTTGTGAAAAATATGTGAACTTTTTCTGTAATCTTTTGCATTGCACTAAAATCTTTTTAAAGTCTTAAAATGTTTGAAATCGTTCATAAATGTTGTAAGTTTTTGTGCGATTTTTTGCGAAATTTTCGGAATTTTTTAGTGCTTTGAAATATTCGAGAAATCTTCTGAAATTGTTTAAAGTTTTTTCAAAATTATTGAATTTGAGAAAGGTTCTATAATATTTTGAAATTTTGGTGAAATCGTTGCGAATTTTTCTGCAGTTTTTGTGGAATTTTCTGAAATTTTTTTTTTAAATTGTTGTGAAACTTTTGAAACATTCTGAAATCTTTTTAAATTTTTCTGAAATCTTTAAATTTGTTTTAAAATCTTTTAATCTTCTAAAATCTTTGTTACGCTTAAATCTCTTTGCGAAATGTTTGCCAACATTTTCTCAAATGTTTGAAAATTTTCTGAAATCTCTTTATAGCTTTGAGAAATTTTTAAATTCTGAAAAATTTTTATAAAATACTTGCGAAATTTTCTGAGAATTATTGTGAAAAACTTTGGAATCTTTCTGCAATTTTTCTGAAATATTTTTTAAAAAATTTCTAAACAAAATTTGAAATGCTTGCATAAATCTGTCGGAAATCTTTGAGAAATATTCGGGCTTTTTTTTTATCTTTTAGATCTTAATTTAAATCTTTCTCGAAATCGTCTGAAGAATGTGGAATTTTTCTAGAATCTATTGAAATCTTTGAAATTTTCGCGAAATCTCTTCTGAATCATGAAAAGAATAGGCAAAAAGAGGTAATCATCACTTAAAACAAAAAAGTAACAAATAAAAAATGCTTTTCTGAAATTTGAAACTTACATCCTTATGCACGGAGACCCATAAAATAAAAAAATAAAAAAACAATTTTACGCAGCTCTTCATCAACTGATTTTCATGCTCACCTCCAGTGTTATAAAGAGTTTAAGTGCTCGGAGCAATTCTCAAGAACATGAGAAGATGCTCAAGAATATGCTCGTCCCTTATGTGCTCTGAGAATTTAATGAGAATTTATTAGCATTTTGAATTTTTAATTCTTTTAGTTATAAAACCAACCATATTTTAAACACAATAAATTTATCAAAAAATAGGATACTTCAATTTGTAGTTAGAAAAGTAAATTTTAAACAAAAGAAAAGAAAGATTTTTCATAAAAATTAATTAATTTTCAACTAAGAGATATAGAATTTCAAGCAAAAATGGAATAAAGTTACATCTTCAATTAAAAAATAAATTTTTAACTAAAAAGAAACAAATTTTCAACCGAATAAATTCATTTTTAATTACAATTATGAATTTTTAACCAAAAATAAAACTTTTTGACGAAATATTGGAATTTTCAACTCGAAAAATGAATTTTCCATACAAAAATTTTTAAGTAAACAGATTTTTTTGAATAAAAAAAAAAGGAATTTTTGACAAAACAAAAATAGAATAGTTGAATTTTCTACAAAACAGATAATTTTTTACGAAAAATATTAAATTTCTGTCAAAAAATAGAATTTTTTAAGTGAATTTTCAACAAAAATTATGAATATTGAACTAAAAAAAATAATTTTCAACTAAATACATGAATTTTCAACTAAAACGATAAATTTTCTATATAAAATAGTTAAATTTTTGGTTAGGAAAATAAATTTTTAACCATAAAGAAACGGAATTTGCAATAAAATATTTTTATTTGAACCAAAAAGATGAGGTTTCAAATAATGAGAGTACTCTATTATAAAAAAGACGGATTTTTAAGAAATACCTCAATTTTCTACTAAATTGGATAAATTTTCATCTAAAATTAAATAATTTTCAACTAAAAATATAGAATTTCAATCAAAAATGGAATCAAGTTACGTCTTCAATTCAAGAATTAATATTTAACTGAATAAATTTATATTTAATTATAATTATGAATTTCTAACCAAAAATAAGAGTTTTTGAGCAAATAGTGAAATTTTCAACCCGAAAAATGAATTTTCTATACAAACATTTTTCACTAAATAGATTTTTTTAACCAAAAAAATAGAATTTTTTAAGCGAATTGTCAACAAAAATGATGAGTCTTCAATTAAAAAAAAAATTAATTTTCAAACAATTACATGAATTTTCAACTAAAACGATCAATTTTCTACATAAAATAATAAAATACATGTTTAACCACAAATAAAACGAATTTTCAAGAAAATATTTTCATTTGAACCCAAAAGATAAATTTTCATCTAAAAATAAAAGAGTTAATTTTATAGTAAAAAATAATTTTCTAAAAAATCAAAGTAGGCATTCAACGAAATAGTATAATTTTCAAACAAGATTATTTTTCTATCGAAAAAGATAATTTTTCGAAAAATATTTGAACAGCTACTTTTTCAGTTAAAAAAAATTTAATTCTAAATAAGGAAAAAACTACTTTTCTACCAAAAGAGATGAAATTTTTTAACAAGGTACATTAATTTCCAACTAAATTTGTATATTTCTAAAGGAATTTTCAAGCAAAAAGATCAATTATTCACCAAGAAGGTTAAATATTCTCTCAGTAAATTTTCAATTTCCAATAAAATACAGGAATTTTAAAACAGATATTTGATTTTTTACCTTAAGAAGTTCAATTTTGAACCAAACATGTATGAGTGTAATTTTCAGTTAAAACAATTAATTTTGAAATAAATCAGTTTTTCAAAAAGTAGTTCCACTTCCAACTGAGTAGTTTAATTTTTAAACAAAAAGATAATAGTTCAAATGAAAAGGATTTCAATTTTATACCAAAAATAGTTTTACTTAACCAAAACAAAACAGCTTGAAACCAAGTTTTTCAACCATAAGAATAAAATTAACTTCATCTTTAGTTTATCGAAAATTCCCTGATTCTGTCAGGTTTTCCCTGACTTTCTGGAATTGCCTGACCTTTTCCAACTCTGTAATTTACAAAAAGTATATGTTTTTTTTCACTCTAGAAGGTTTTTTCTGAGGATATTCGCGCGAGCAATTGCACAACATAAATTCTTGGACATTTAAGAACTCTTAACTCACCTCTTGCTTCAATTTTTTCAGCTGTCCCTTGACATCCCGCTGGAAGAACTTGCGAACACTGGCAAGATTTCTAATCGCCTCCTCGCTCTTCTTATCCTCCTCATCCTTAATTTTGTTGATAAGATGCTTGGGAGGTTCCAGGCTCATTTTAATTTTCTTGACAGTCGCACTACTGTCAAACGAGTCATCGTCATCTCCAAGATTTCGTTTCAAAGAAGGCGGCGAAAGAGAATGCAAATCGTTGTTCCTCGACCTGTAATTCACGCTAACATATTTTCCAGAATCATCACTTTCATCGTCACTGTCGTTCCCTAAAAATTTTGTTCTTATAATTTCTTCCGCGTTCTTAGCTGTTCTTCGCTTTTGTCTTCCACTCCCTTCACCTACACATCATAAATAAAATAAATTACACACCATTCAAAGGGAGACCTTGATATTTTAGGTGTAAAATAAATAACGTTCTTGGCATGCACATTTTCATTTAAATTGAGTTCACTAGCTCTCAGACTTCAATTTAACATTCGCTTAATCCGATTATTCAATTATATCGAATCAAGTTTTCAGCTCAAGAAGTCAAGTTTTTTCAGTCTTGCTTTTCATTTTTTAATTGGTCAACAATTTCTATAGAAATCAGAATCATAAATAAACAAATTCTTATTTTTTTGCAGACGTAAGACGTCTTTGTGAAATTTTTGTAAATCCCTTTAAATATTTTGACCTATTTAAAAATGATATGAAATCTTGAAATTGCTGTGAAATCTTTTTAAATTTTTGTGAGATATTTAAAAAAAGCTTTCACAATTTTCTTAAATATTTTTAAAGATTCGAAATGTTTGAAATCTTTCAGAAATATACGAGAAATCTTCTGAAATTGCTTCAAGTTTTTGCGATATTATTGAAATTAAGAAATTGTCTAAAATATTTTGAAATTTTTATTATTCAAATTAAAAGTTGAATTACTTTTATTTTAGATTATTTAAAAATCCTTCAATTGCTTTAAAAATTATGCCAAATTAAAGAAATTTTCTTAAAATCTTCCCCCCGATTTTTTCAGTACATGTAAACACATCGTTAAGATTATTTAATATCATTTTAAATTTTAAAGCAATTTTGACTTTTTTCTAAATATTAAAAAATAACTGTTCTTTTTCTTACCTGAAAAATTTTAAAAAGCATGGGTTAAAAATGGAATATTTTAGGCTGCAATTATATTTGAAATTTAATAAGAGCCTTTAATTATAAATATATTATTTTATTATAATAAAATCTTCGATTTTAAACACTTTTGATTTTTAATTTCTTCAAGTCTTTAAAACTGCATTTAAAAATTGCGGAATATTCTGATATATTCGTGCATTTTTATATGTTTCTGCAATGTTTGTGATACCTTTTTAAATTTTTCTGAAATCATTATTACAAATAATTTCCCTTCTTATTTTATAGGAAATTAATTATTATTACAAGATATTCTTAAATATTTTATCACGATAGATTAAATAAATAATTAAATAATGCTAAAAACATAATCAGTTCTCTAATTTGCCTCTAAAGTACATGAATTTGAAGAAAAATTTTTTGCGAATTTCCTTAATTTATTTCCGAAATCTTTTAATATTTTAGAAATTTTTCTGAAATTTTTTAAATCTTTAAGGAGTCTTCTAAAATCATTGACATTTTTGCGAGATTTTTCTGAAGTTTTTGTGGAATTTTCTGAAATTTTTTGTGAAATCTTCCGACATTTTTCTGAAATCTTTGCGAAATCTTATTAAAGCTTTGCAATTTTTGCGGAATCTTTGCGAAATATTCTGAAGTTTTTTGAAAATTTGCTAATCTTTCTGAAATTTTTCTAAAATCTTCGAAATTTTTCTTAAATCTTCTTAAAGCTTCGAAATGTTTGAAATCTTTTAGAAAAATTCGAGAAATCTTTTGAAATTGTTTAAAGTTTTTGCAATATTATTGAAATTGAGGGAATTTCTAAAGCATTAGAAAATTTTTACGAAATTTTGGTGAAATCGTTGCAATTTTTGCGGATATAAGTCGTCTTTGTGATTATATTTTAATCTCTGTAAAACCTTTGAAATAATTTAAATTTTTGAAATCTTTGTAAAATTTTTTTAATCTTTTGAAATCTTTGTAAATCCCTTTAAATATTTTGAATTATTTAAAAATGTTACAATATCTTGAAATTGCTGGGAAATATTTTACAAATTTTGTGAGATCTTCGAAATCTTTGTGAATTTCTTTGAAATGTTTATGAAATCAACGCAATACTTGTGAAATGTATTTTTTTGCGAAAAATTTTTTGTTCGTTCGAGACCATTGTCATTTATTAACATTTTTTAAATTCTTGAAACCTTTTGTATTTATTTGAAATCACTGGAACATTTTAAACTTTTTAAAAATATTTTGACATTTTCTAAAAGAATGTGAACACATTTAAAATCTTTAAAATGTTTTGTATTTTGATCTACAGTACCCGTCTTGAAATCTTTAAAATTCTTGAAATCTTTGAAACGGTTATAGATTCTGTGCAATATTTCTAAAATATTTTAAATTATTTAAATTTGTTAAATATTTCGAAATCTTTGACATTCCTGTATTCTTTTGACATCTAGATGCAATTTTGATTAAATCTTTGTGGAGAATCTTTTTAAAATCTCTTGCATTCATTTTAATAAATTAGAATATTTGAAATCTATATTATATCTATTAAAATATTCTAAACAAATTTTGAAATCGCTGCAAATCTTTGAAATGTTCTGAATCTTCTAAATATAGTTTATGATATCATTCTTAAGATCTTTAAAATTCTTGAAGCCTTATGAAAGATTTTAAATCTTGTAAATCATTCAAATATTTCGAATCTTTTTGAAATCTTTTAAAATTTTAATCAAATATTTGAAATCGTTGTGAAATTTTTTGAAATATTCTAAACAAATTTGAAATCTTTATGAAATTTTTCTGAAATCTTTGCGACATTCTTGATACATTTTAACCAAATTTGAAATCTTTATGAAATTTTTAAAATCTTTTGTATTCATTTGAAATCCTTGAAATATTTGAAACCTTTGTGAAATCTTTTGAAATCTTTTAGAATGTTGGTCAAATCTTTTGAATCTTTGTGAAATATTTTTTAAATATTTGTACTGTATCATTTTTGAAATCTTTGGATTTGAAATCTTGATGAAATTTGCATTAAATCTTTGAAATATTTTATTTTCATTTAAAAGTAGTAAAATATTTGTTAACTCTTTCTTTAAGCTTTGTTTGTGAAATCTTTTGGGTTCATTTGAAATCATTAAAATATTTATAATCTTTGTAAAATCTTCTAGAATTTTGGTAAATTCTTTCAAATTCTTGAAATTTGCGAACTTTTCTCAAGTTTTTGTGAAACTTTTTCACACTTTCTGAAATCTTTAAAAAAAATTAAAAATCTTTTATATCTTTACGACATCTTCTAAAATGTTTGTAATTTTTTGAATTTTTATTAAATCTTTGCGAATTTTCTGGAATTTTCGCGAAATCTTTGAAATCTTTGCGAAATTTTCTTAAATCTTTTAAAATTTTTGTAAAATCTTTCTAAAAGCTTTGTAATGTTTAAAATTGCTGTGGAATCTTTGCAAAATCTTTGAACTTTTTGTAGAATATTTGTGAAAATTTTCTAAAATCTTAGAAATTTTTATGAAATATTTTTAATTTTTCTCAATAAAAATTGAAGTGTTTATAATCTTTCCGAAATCTTTGTGAAATTTTTAAATATATTTGTGAACTTTTTCTATAATCGTTGCTCGTGAAATCTTTTGTGTTCGCTTGGAAAAATTTAAATCTTCCCCTTTTGAAATCTTTGAAATTCTTGAAATGTTCTGAAATCCTTAATAATTCTTTGAAGTATTTGTGAAATCTTTTGTATTCATTTAAAAGCATTCAACTTTTTGAAAGCTTTGTAAAATATTTTGAAATCTTCTAAAACATCTTGAAATCGTTTAAAATCTTTAAATGTTCTGAAAGTTCAGAATTCTGATTTAATATAACGTTCTGAAAATCATTTTAAGAATAAAGATTTTTTTAAGAAGATATCGCAAAGACTTTAGAAACATTTAAAAGATTCCAGAAGGACATCATGAGATTTCAAGAATTTCAAAGATTTAAAAAAGGATATATTACAAAAAAATTCAAAGCTTTTAAATAAAAGCAAAAGGTTTACAATACATTTAAGATTTCAAAAGATTGCAATGATTTCAAACCAACACAAAAAGATTTCACAAAACAAAGATAAAAAAAAATTTCACAAATATTGCAAAGATTCCACAAAAATTTTACAAAGATTACAAACATTTCAAAATTTTGTTAGAAAAATTAAAAATATTAAAGAAAAATTTCATAGATTTTAGAATTTTTTTTACAAATATGCCACCAAAATTTAACAGATTTTAGCAGATTTTATAAATATTTAAAATATTTCAGAAAAATTTCGAAGATTTCGCAAAGATTGGAAAGATTTTACCAACATTCTAAAAGATTTCAAAATTTTTAATCATTTTAAATCAATACAAACGATTTCACAAAGACTTCATGCAGATTTCAAATTCGAAAATTTCAAACAGATTTGATTACAATTTAAAAAAATATCAAAAGATTTTCACAAATATTTCAATTATTGTAATGATTGCAAAAGGTTTTAGAAGATTTCAAAATAAATACAAAAGATTTTATAAATAATGCAAAGAATTTATAAGGATTTCAGAAGATTTTAGGAATTTCAAATTTCAAGAAGGGTACATTACACCAAATTTCAAATATTTTAAATAATGTCAAAAGGTTCACAATAAATTTGAGATTTCAAAATATTTCACTGATTTCAAACAAATACAGAAGATTTCACAAAACAATGATTAAAGAAAAATTTCACAAATATTTTTAAAATTTCGCAACGATTTCCCAATAATTATAAACATTTCAAAATTTTGTTTAAAAAAATTTAAAAAATTTCAGAAAATTTGTCACCAAATTTCGAAGATTTTAGAAAGATTCCAGAAATACTTTGGTAAGACTTAAAAAATTTCACGAAATTACACAACTTTTACAAGATTTCGCGTATATTTTAGAAAAATTTAAAAGATTTTAAATCCAAAGATTTCAAAAAGGGTACACAGTAGACCAGATTTAAAATATTTCTAAACATTTTAAAGATTTTACAAAAATTTCAAGATTTTACGAAGATTCTAAAAGATTTCGAAATACTTCTCAAATATTTCAAACATTTCGCAACAATTTCCGAAAGACTATATAAATTTCAAAAATTGTTTAAATTTTTTTTTAATATTTCAGAAAATTTTCACAAATCTTCTAAAAAAAATTCAAAAATTTAACAAGATTTAAACTATTTCCGAAAAATGTCAAAGATTTTAGGAAGACCCCACAAATATTTTGGGATGACTTAAAAAATGTCACGAAATTTTACGAAGATTTCGCAAAGTATTATTTATCAAGATTCTAAAAGACTTCTAAATATTTCACAAAGATTTCAAATATTTAAATGATTTTAAATGAATCCAAGAGATGTCAGAAAGACTTCAAAAATACGTCAATGAACTCATAGAAGAAGATTTCGCAAAAATGTTTAAAAAAATTTCAGATCATTTTAGAAAGAGGAATTCCACCAGGTTTTCAAGATTTTCAAGGTCGCTCAATACCGCATGGACTTTTACACTAATGATTTATGAGATTTATAGGTCCTACTTACCTTGTACAATTTCAGGTGCAGCTTTTTCCGGTGTTTCGCGCGGAACTGCTTTAGGCCTTCCTCTTTTTCGTTGCTCGGTGGGTGCACTTTCAGTCTTACTACTCTCTTTTTCACAAATTGCTTTCATTGTGATAGTGGCAGGAGTCGTCGTGGAGCTCACATTGCTCTCATTTGATGAAGCATCATTAGATATTGCCGATGCTTCACTGGAAGTCGCTGGTGTTGCTTCATTCGAAATTACTGATGCTTCAATTTGACGTATCTCGGCGGCAGTTTCCGGCTTTCCATCAAGGCACTCATCATTATCATCCACACACATCTTCTCCTCGACATCAACCTTATTATTCAGGTCCTTCGTCTCCTTTTTCGAAACCTCTTCACTCTTTTCCTCCTCACACTTTTCCTCCTCACTCTTTTCCTCCTCACACTTTTCCTCTTCATCATCCTCCTCCTCCCCAGCAACAACCTTGTTTTCGGTGAAAAGCGAACTACTCCCCGAATTACTATCTTCCTCAACCACCTTGCCCACAATCTCCGTATTAGCATCGTTGCTAACCTCATTACTGATGTCCTGGGATGCATCATTACTATCGGATCTAGTGTCATGAACGTCAGGAACATCGCCAACATCATTACTGGCCTCATTCTCATCATCCATGATCAAAGCCCCGATAGTCTCACCATTATCTTCCACAATCGTCTCTTTATCACCATCAGCCTTCTTTGCGTCTTCATTTGAGTGACAGGCATTCTCATCAAAATCCATTTTCTCCACCTCATCCAAACGTTCTGCGGCACTCGTCAAGGGACCAACAACCACAGTCTCCGCGGATTCCATCGACAGATTAGAATGATCCTCCTCATTTAACAATTCCGATTCTTTCAGTAATTCTCCCTCTTTTAAATCATCATCCGGCAGACTAGCATCCTCTTCCATTGTTGCAACTTTTCCAGAAGTCATTGAAACATCCCCGTCGCAGTTTTCAGTCATTTTTGTAGTACTACTCTCTTCGGAAGTTATGGGAACATCCACGTCGCAACTTTCAGTCAACTCTTTTGTACTCTCAGCCTTTTCCGTGTGGTCCTCCTCCTCCTCCTCTTCCTCCTCCTCCTCTTCTTCATCTTCTTCTTCTTCAATGACGGCCTCCTCTTCAATGATGGCTTCTTCCACGAGATTAGCTTCTTCTTCTTCTTCTTCTTCCTCCTCCTCCTCCTCAACTTCCTTTTCAATGCTCACTTCCTTATCATCTTCTTCCGCGAGTCGGGAAGCCTCCATACTGGCAATTTCCTCTAAGCACTGATAAACCTTTGGCAGATTGTCCAATTCCGATCCAGAGTCACTCGGTTTACTCACATGCTTCACAGGAGTATCGCTCGAGGCATTATTATTACATAAACTCGAATCCTTTCGTGATGAAGCATCTTCAGTCGGAGTTTCAAAGCCCAGCTCTTCCTCACCCTCTTCACAATTTTCTGGATCGTCATCCGCATTCTGAACTTTCCTGCTCTCAATTTCCTCACTCTCCTCTTCCTCCTCCTCATCCTCCTCAGTCTCCTTGCTCTTTGATTCCTCAAAATTACTGCACAACTCAACATTCTCATCTTCCGTCTCAGCAAACTCACCAGTTGCCTCGTTCAAATGCGCATACTCATCACTTGGCTCTGGCTCATCATCAATTGTCTCCGTCACTGTCCCCAGCTCCTCAATTGTCTCCAGCTCATCAACTTCAGTCGTCTTTAGAATCTCTTCCGTTGTCTTCTCGTTTGGAACTGCATTCGCTGGTTCTTCCGGTTCATCAGCTAATGGTTCTTCCGGCTCATCATTTGATGGCTCCTGCGACTCTTCTTGTTGTGCTTCTTCATTTAATGGTGTTTGCGGCTCTTTGACATCATCTATGTCCATCGATTCGCTTTGCAGACTAGGCACTGTGGCTTCTTCAGCCAGAGGAGACTCAACTGGCAGGGATTCCGAATCCGTGGGACAGTCATTCGAGTTTTCCTTCTCGTTTTCCCCATTTTCCGGAGACAATGCTTCTTCGTGCGTCTCAGCAACATCCATTTTAAGATCACGGCTAATCGGCGCCCTCTCACTAGCCCTCGATTCCCGTCTCTCAGCTTTACTCCTGGAATCCCTCCTTTCGTGTTCCGATCTTCGTTTGCTGCTCGTTTCAATGACACGCAATGACGACGAGTAGGGCGAATCTTTTCTTCGATCAAGTGATGATCGCGACTTTGAACTCCTATTATTGTGCTCATTCGAATTCCTATTATTGTGTTCACTATAACTCTGATGATGGGATTTGCCCGACCCACCCCTTGTTCTGCCATAATGATTCTGTTTGTTATAATACCTGCTGTTAATATGGTCAGATTCGGAGGATCGGAAATTAGTCTCGGGATAATAGGAGCGCTGATGGGACGAATGATTGTTGAATGATGTGCGTGCACGTGGCGAATTTTGCCGCCATCGATTTTCAAAGTTCGGCCTGATAACACTTTGAAAATATCTCGGATCGTTTCCGTTCATGACTGTATCCTGATCATGCGCAGCTTCAACGCAACTACTCGCCGACTCTTCTTCTAAACCATCCACAAAAATTTTTGTCTCTTCCTCACACTGCTGCTCGCCCGACTTCACCACGACAACGACACTTTCTTCGCTAATAAATTTTGATTCGCTTGCAGAACTACTTTCCTGGCACTGCAACTTTTCTTCTGTGTTTGTGTCAAACGCTTCCGAAGTTTCAGATTTCGCGTCTGCAATCACACGTATCAAAAGGCTATATTAGACTTTCATTTGACTAGTGTTCTGAAGAGTTTTTAAGTGCTCGGAGAAATTCTCACGTGCATGAGAATATGCTCCAACTTTTATTGTATTTTGAGAATTTAGTGAGCATTTATAAGAATTTTGAATTAGGATTTAAAAAATGGTATTTTCAATCTTTATTAATAATAATTACATTATTTAAATTTCGCGGAAAAATGCATCGCTTCAAATTGGAAAGGGCAATTCATTTAAATGGCCACAGAAGTGAAAATCATAGAAAACATATTATTCGTATTAAACAGTGCCTTATTCAGGGTTGCTACAATATCAATATTTACAATATAAAACAAACCATACACCTAAAAGATTAATAATACTAATTCGAACAAAAATTTTGTTTCTAAATACATTTAAAACACTTTTTAGTTGAGTTTTTTAATCAAAAAGATAAGTTATGAAACTAACAAATCAACTTTTTAACTAAAATAATTAATCGTCAACCAAAAATATGAATTTTTAACCAAATAGTTCGTTGAACTCATTTACAACAAAGTACACGAATTTTCATTTAAAAAGGATCACTTTTGAACTGAAATTAGAGTATTTAAAATGTTTTAAAAATAAATTATCAACCAAGAATAAAAAAAATAAACGAATTTTCCCCCAAAACAGATACAATTTCAATAAAATATATAAATTTTCAGCTAAAAAATATAAATTTACGAACCAAACTTAGAAGTCAAATTAATTCATTTTCAAATACAAAAATAAAATTTCAAGGAAAACTGAAATAGTTACATTTTCAGTTAAAATAATTTTCCGTTGAAAAGAAACGAATATTTAGCCAAAGAAATTTTCAACCTAAAAGATTGATTTTGCCCTAAAAAAGACTCATTTTTAACTAAGTATATGAATTTTCAACTAAAATTAGAGTAGCTCAAATTTTAGAAAAATAAATGTTCAACAAAAGAAAATAAAATGAATTTTCAGCGAAATAGTTTTTTTTTCATCCGAAAAAATTATTTTTTAACCAAAAATATCAGAATTAAATTTTCAGTTAAATCAATCAATTTTCAACAGCAAAAAATGGATTTTGAAAAATATTAAAGATCTATCCAAAAAGGTAAGTTTTTCATAAAAAATGGTATTTTTTAAGTGGATTTTCAACTAAAAGGATAAGTTTTCTACAAAAAATAAAATACCTAAATTTTCAGTTAGTAAAATAAATTGTCAACCAAAAAAGAAATGAATTTTCAACAAAATAGTTTGTTTTGTTTCATAAAAAAAAAGATTTTTTAACCAAAAATATAAGAACTAAATTTTCAGTTAAAACAATCAATTTTCAACAACAACAACAAACATATATTCTCAACAAAATAATTTAATTTTAAACCCAAAAGATGAATTTTCTACGAAAAAAGACAGTTTCAATAAAATATAACACTAAAATATAACACTATAAATAGTTTAATTTGCAGCTAAAAAAGCAAAAGTAATTAATTTTCAACTAAAAATACAAATTGCTGAGCAAAGATGAAATAGTTACATCTTGAGTTAAAAAAAAATCTTCAATAAAAAAAACTAATTTTCAGCCAAAGAAATGAATTTTGAATCACAGTGATGAATTTGCAACCGAATATATGAATTTTTGACAAAAAAGTGGAATTTTCGACCAAAAAAATGAATTTTCAATTAAAAAAAAAATAATTCTTAAATAAAATTTTTTTCAACCAAATAAATTCTTAAAAAAAAAAGAATAGTAAACTTTTGTACAAAACAGAAACAGTAAGTTTTCCACAAAAAATAGAATTGTTAATGTGAACTTTCAAGTAAAAGGATAATTTTCTACTAAACATAAAATACGTATATTTTCAGTTCGTAAAATAAACTTTCAACCAAAAAAGGAACGAATTTTCAACAAAATATTTTTTTTCACTAAAAAATATAAATTTATAAACCAACACTGGAATAGTTTAATTTTTAGCTAAAAAGTTAATTAAAAAGAAAATAATAAAAGACTTCTACAAAAGTAATTAATTTTCAACTAAAAATAAACACATTTTCAGCCATAGGAATTAATTTTTAATCATAGTGATGAATTTCCAACGAAGAATATGAATTTTTTACCAAATAGTGGGAATTTTAAACCAAAAGATGAAACTTTTACAAAAAAACAAAAGGAATTTTGAACTAAATATTTTCTAACAAAAAAAAATAAATCAAGGTGTATTTCCCGCCAAAATATACGAATTTTTAACAGAAGTAAATTAATTTTCAACCAAGAAGCTTAAATATTCTCCCACAAATTAAAATTTTCATTAAAATGCAGGAATTTGAAAATAAATATTTGAATTTTCATCTTAAGAAGATAAATTTTAAACGAAATATGTAGGAGTTAAACTTTCCATTAAAGAATAATTTTCAACAAAGTTCTTCAATTTTGAACAAAAAAAGGCGAATGTAGATGCTCGGTGTCAAATAAATTAAACTTTAACAAAGCAGTTCCACTTCCAACTAAGTAGGTGAACTTCGAACCAAAAAGAATTCTCAACTAAAAACTTGATATTTAATATTTAAACCAAAAAGTATTTTAATTTTATACCAAAAATAGTTGGATTCACCCCCCCCCCCACCCCCAAATGAATTTTCAAGAAAACAGTTTCGAGTCCTCAACCAAAAGTGATTAATTTCCAACCAAATAGTTGCCATTTTTAACCATAATAATAAAAGAACATCAAATTAAGTTTTTCGAAAATTCCCCAACTCTTATCAGGAATTACCTAAAATGTAGCAACTCTGTAATTTAAAAAAGTGCATGTTTATTTCACTCTAGAATGTTTTTTTTTTTTGTAAAAACATATTTTGTAATTTTTATATATTTTTTTAAAACAATAAATGCTTTAAATTCTCTTAAATGCTCTGCTCAACACAAATTCTTGGGCCTTTAAGATTTCTATTCATTTCCGTAACTATCAATTATGTTTTTTTTCCGTACTTTAATACTGCAATTAGAAATTACAAAAATATAAATGCGTCAGGCGAATTAATGCAGAAAGATTGTCTTCAGTAATTAATCATAATATAGTATCGTTAATTATATAATCTCATATTATTGGACAAAAATTCGAGGTTTCTTCATATGAATTCTGACATTTCATAATCGAGTTATACATTAGGGTGGTTCAAAAATCGCAAATTTTGAAAAATGCAATGTGCACTTAGAATACCCAAGTTCAACCTAAAGTGCGACGCAGATCGAGTAATAATATTTCATTATCCATTTGAAATATCCTTTTTTACGTACCTTTCGAAATATATATAAATATCTATATAGATATATATCCTTCGCAAATCGTTTGACTGTGTGTACAAACTTTTCACCACAACTTTAGAGAAAAATTAGGTTAAAAAAAGAACAAAAGACAAAATGACGTTTAGTTTTATTATTATTTTTTTTTAAATATTCGTGACAGACTCCATTTCAAATCAGACAAAAGCTGACTAACTTCTCGTCGCTTAATTTCTCACCGTCGAATTATATGAGTTTCTCGTTTTCAAAAAAAAAAAAATATATCTTAAAACCTCTACAACTTTTGACCTAAATTGAGATACTGTTTTTCCTCTTCTGGTAAATAACATTTTGGAATTTGGTACCTGATTCACAATTGTTTTCCATTTCAAAAGTAGGTTAGAAACAATTTCGAAAGAGCTGCCAAATTCCAAAATGTGCGCTGGAAAATGATCGCCTTCTTATTGAACAATCATTGTAGTAAATCCAATGATAAATAAGAGAAAACTTCGGATATTGATTCCTGCGGAACTTGTACCGTAAAAACGAATTTATTAGTTTCGAGAATTTCCTTGAATATTACCTCGTGTTTTTAAAGTATATTACAAAATAATTCCTCCTTATCAAATAATATTTCTATCCAAGCCCACCCCTAAACTAGTATCAAGAGAATATCGATAAATCGCATTTATATGCAGTATTAAAGCATAGATAAAAACATTTTTGAAGAACTGAAATATTTTAGACCATTATCAGATCTGTGGAACATCTTCATTTTTTTCATATTTTGTTCTAAACTCGCAAAAACAACATGATGTCAAGTGTCTGAACAATAAACACCTTATAATTAAACTTGCGAAATATCATTGACAATGATTTTGAAAATTAAACGAAAGCCAAGAGAGGCAAATGTTTTATTAAAAAAACTTGGTGTAGAGTGAATAAGAAAACTCCGATTTGAAGCGCAGCTTATTGTGTTCCAGTAATATGACGAAGGAAAAATAAAGAGAAGGGGGCCCATAATATTTTGGATAACATTTTGTTGGGACTCTCTTAGAACACCAGCCAACAACAGAACGCACCTGAAATCATGAAACATGTTCATCTTACCCTCAGACGTGTCTTCTTCCTTCACTGGCTTATAAAAGTGTTCAGAGGATGAGCCAGTGGCATCGTCTTGATCAGCTTCCTCGTCATCAGAAAATTTCAAACGCAAGCTGTCGTCAGAGAGAGCTTCGTCCTCATCAACATCCTCACCTGCACCGTACAAAAGTTCTTCCTCTTTTTCCTTCGATATATCATTCGAATCACGTGCATCAGTACTTAGTAAAGAGCAAAGCTTGTTTGATTCGGTAGAAGGAAGTGTGTCGATTCTTACTGCCTCCATTATCAAAGAGAGGAAGGAATTCGAAAAGTCACAGAGATCCCGTTACTCCCATAATGCTACTACTCTGCGAATAACCAAAGTATTTGTTTTTTTGGTTAACATAAGAAACTATTTTTTTTTTATCAAGATTGATGCATTGGAATAAGGACAAAGACAAAAATTTATTTAACCCATTAATGTCTGAATAACAACAAATTTTACAACAAGTTTGAGGTCCTAGATTTTGATGAAGCCGCTCTACATTTTCCTTGGAGCAAATTTTTCCATATGCATTAAGGATCGTTTCGAAATTATGCTAAGAATAGCACGAAACGTGTTATTGGGACTTATACTAGCAAAATATTGAGGATGTCCTGTTTGTTTAATATCAGGTTGCAAAAAATTGCAAACACTTGTGAATTACTTTTCATGTTGATTTATAGATGTTGCTCCAGTTAACGTTTTTTACTCTTTCTCAATTGAATTATTTCTCAAAATGGATAGATACACCCAGAAAAAGTTCTTATTAAATTAAAAAAAAAACTTTTTTTGAGTAGGTTCTTTTGATTCAACATACAAATTTTTTTGCATTAAAAGAAAGTTTATTTGATTTTAAGAAATACTTTACGTACTTTATTACATTTAAAGACATTATTTGTTTAAATGATTTTCTTGATTCAAAACCAAATTTTTTTGATTGAAAACAGTTACTAGGAACAATCAAAGAAATAATTTTTTTAAAGTCAGTAATTTGAAATAAGCAAATTAATTATTTGAATCAAAGAAAGATTTTTTTAATCTACATTACTAATACGCCACGAGAATGCGCGTTTTTTATCTTAAATTTTCGTGAAGAATTGCAAATTAGGAAAGAATAAAATACATTTACACACAAAAAATATTTTTTAAAAACTTTTTTTCTCAGGTGAACAAATAGACAATGCAATTTTCTTGAAACTCAAGTTGTCGAATCCGATTATTCAAAAATATTCCCATGCGAAGAAAAAAGAAATTTTTTTGCTTGTATTTAATTAGGATTATTATCGTTTTAAATTGAATGGAATTATTTGCTTCATGAGGAAGTTAATTTATTTATAATTCATTATTGGATTAAAAGAAAATGTTTATTTATTTTAAACTAACCTGTTTCTTCAACTAAAATGTTTATTTCATTTAAAATAATGTACAGGTTGAATAAAAAATTATATTTCTTTAATTTAAAGAAATTTTCCATTTAAAACCACAAAAAATTTCTTTAAATCGAATAAAAAAATTGAAAACAAATTTCTTTATATCAAACAAATGTTTCTTTGACTGTATATCAATACTAGAAATTCTTTCATTTAAAGAAAGTTTCTTTGATTCAACAAAACTTTTTTCTGGGTGTAATAGTTTTTTGGGTTGCTGATCACGAATTTGCTATCAGATTTGAAAAATTCAAAATGGCGGATCCAATATGGCGGACATTATTATTATGACAAAAAATTGTAATTTGTTCTCCGCTAATTTCAGATGTTGCTCGATTGTGAAAAAGTGTGGTAAGAGGACGCACAATTTCTGGAAGATTTGCAACTTATATTTTTGTTCAAATTGCTTCACGCAAGCTAAAAACACAAAAAAAAAGAAAAAAAAGAAAAAAAAGAAAAGAATTCCAGTTAATCGTATTGGAAATTCCACTTCGAATATTGCAAATCTGATCGCGATTGCTCAATTTTTGACCCAAAAAATATTGCGGACAATTTATTTCCGCAAAAATGAACATTTCTCGGAAGTATGTCCGCCATTTTGGATCCGCCATTTGGAATTTTGCAAATCTGATAGCAAATTCGTGATGAGCAACCCAAAAATACTATTATGTATCCATTTTCAGGAGTAATTTAATTCAGAAAGAGTGAAAAAAGTAAACTGACTGAATCAACATCTTTAAATTTATATGAAAAATAATTTACAAGTGTAACCAAAAACATTTCAAAATCCTTTGAAATTTTTCGAAATGCATTGAAACTTTTTAAAGCTCTTGAAAATTTCGTGGAATTTTGAAGAAGGCCCTATTTTTTTTCTTAGGCCCTAAGGCCCTAAGAATCATTAATTTACCTTCAAATTACGGAAATATTTTTGAAAATCCTTGGAATTTTAAAAAATAAAATAAATAGTTGTTAAAGCTCTTTAAAATTACTTGGAAGTTTAAAGAAAAAACCCTTAAAAAAATTTTAATCCTTCGAAATATTTTGAAATTCCTTAAAAACTCTTAAAGTTCTTGAAAAATACTTTAAATTTTTTAAAAACACGCGAAAATCTTTTTAAAAAACTTTGGAATTTCTTCAGATTTTTGAAATATTTTAAAAACTCTTTTAACTCTGCTAAAATACTGTAAAATATTTAAAATCCTTTAAAATCCATTAAAACTTTATAAAGCTCTTGAAAATTTCTTCTAATTAAAAAAAAAAAAAACTAAAATCTTGAAAATCCTTTGGAATCTCCCTTTAAATCATTTAAATATTTTTTTAAATTCCTTAGAATCTTTTAAATTATCCTAAAATATTTTATATATTTTGCAATCCCTTGAAACAATTACAATTCCTTTAAAATCTCTTCAAACTTTCTGAAATATTTAAAAATTCCTTGTATTTTTTTTAAATACCCTAAGATATTTTAAATCCTTTAAAATACTCTGAAACCTTATAAATTCTTTAAAATCCCTATAAATTATTGAAATCAATTAAAAAATCCCTACTTCAAATCCTTTGAAATCCAATCAAATTACTGAAATTATTTCAAATCCTTTAAAATCTCTAGAATTCTTTTTAAAATTTTGACCCAAAAAATATTGCGGACCAATTATATCCGCAAAAACGAACATTTCTCGGAAGTATGTCCGCAATCTTGGACCCGCCATTTTGAATTTTGCAAATGTGGTAGCAAATTCGTGATCAGCAACCCAAAAAACTATTATGTATCCATTTTCAGAAAGAGTAAAAAAAATTAAACTGAAGCAAAATCTTTAAATGTGCATGAAAAATAATTTACAAGTTGTTGCAATTTTTTGCAACCTAGTATTGAAAGAAAAAATATCCTCCATATTTTGCTAGTATAAGTCCCAATAACACGTTTTTTGCTATTCTTAGTAGAACAGAGCCATTTTTGCGCACAGAATCGTTCTTTTCCCAAAAAATGTCACTGGAAAAATGCAATTTTCAACTTAAAATTGCCAAAAAACAATAATTTTTTTTTGCCTTTTTTAAAGGGTTGGATCGTATCAAGCGATCCTTAATACATATGAAAAAATGTGTCCCAAGGAAAATGTAGAGCGGCTTCATCAAAATGTAGGACCTCAAACTTGCTGTAAAATTTTTTGTTATTCAGGCATTAATGGGTTCAAACTCTAGGATTAGTGAGAAAACTGCAATTGGCTTTTCAGGGTGGCCGCAAAACTTAATTTTTCAACTTTCCTCTCACTTTTCCCTAACTAATTTTTCTCATTTTCCCTGACTAATTTTTCTCATTTATCCTGACTAATTTCTCAATTTCCCTGACCAGCTTAAAAAACAAAATTCTAATCCTGTAAGATTTTCATTTATTATTTCCAGGACTGCCACAGCCTAATTAACTTGAAAAGAAATTGAAAAAGTGGAATATTCAATTCGACAAAAATTCATAAAAATTCTGGACGAATGAAAACAAAAATCCAGTAAATAAAAACAATTAAAAAATATGAAAAAAATTCATCGAATTCAGTAAGTTTAAAATGAGCTTAGAAACACTGAAAGAAATTTTAAAAGAATTTGATGAATCGATTACACAAAATATTTTTTTAATCTACAGAATTGAATAAATTTAGAATAATGCAAGTGAAATAAAAAAGAAAGAATACCAAAAAATTTAAAAGAACACAAAATACATAAATAAGAATTGAGGGTGAATCCCAAATGAATTCATAAAATGAATTGAAAAAAATATTTGAAAATCCTTTAAATGACAATTTTTCTTCGATTTTTTAAAATCATTAAAATCCTTGAAATATTTTTTAACATCTCCTTGGATCTTTTGCAGTTCCCTTCTCATCTTTTAAAATTCAACTAAATTACTGAAATTAATTGAAAATGTTAGGAAATTTCTTTGAAATATTTCAAAACCTTTAAAATCCTATTAAATTACAGAAATAATTAAAAAATTCCACGGAACTTTTAAACTTCAATTAAATATTTCAAATTAAATGATTGAAACCATGTAAAAATATTAAACTACTGAAATTAGCTGAAAATCCTTTTGAATCTTTTAAAATACAGTACAATTTTCAAAGCCTTTAAAATACAATAAAATTACTGAAATTAATTGAAAATTCTAGGAAATCATTTTAAATACTTTAAATTCTTTAAAATCCCTTTACATTATTGAAATCAATTAAAAATCCTTGGAATATTTTTTAAAATTCCCTAAAATATTACAAATCCTTTAAAATACCATTAATCTATTTAAATATATTGAAAATTCCATGGGATATATTAAAATATTCTAAATCTTTTTTAAAAAAATTAGAAAAATCAATTTAAAAATCCTTGGAATATTCTTTACAATTTCCAAAAATATTCCAAATCCTTTGAAATCCAAATAAATTTTCGACATTGAAAATTTCAGGAAATCATTTAAAATAACTTAAAATATTTCAAGTTCTTTAAATTCCCTTTAAATTATCGCAATCAATTAAAAATCATTGAAAACTTTTTTTAAATTCCTTAAATTCTCTAAAATATTTCAAATCCTTTGAAATCCAATTAAATTTCTAAAAATACTTTTAAATACCTTTAAATTATTGAAATAAATTTTTAAATCCTTAGAAAATTCTTTAAAATTTCCTAGATTAATTCAAATCCCATTAAAGTACTGTTATCGATTGAAAATTTCCTAGAATCTTTTTAAATAACCTAAAACATTTTAAATCCTTTTTAAGTCTCTTGAAAACTTCTTTTAACTTTTTAAAATACCAGAAAATCGTTAGAATTCTTTATAACATTTTAGACCCATGAAACTACTGAAATCAATTGAAAAATCCACGGAATTTTTACCCTCAAATATTTCACTTTTAAAAATCCTTTCAAATTATTTAAATCAATTCAAAACATTCTTGGAATCTTTTAAAAATCCCTAAAATACTTTCATGGAATCTTTTAAATACACTACAATATTTCTAGTTCTTTAAAAATCTTTTGAAATTATTTAAATCAATTAAAAAATCTTTGGAATCTTTGAAAATTCCCTAGAATATTCCAGATCCTTCGAAATCCTATTAAATTACTGAAATCAATTGAAAATTTCATGGTATCTTTTAAAATACACTAAAATATTTCAAACCTTTTAAACTCCCTTACTATTTTTTGAAAATTTTGAAAATTCCTTGTAATTTTTTTAAATACCCTAAAAATGTCAAATCCTTTAAAATCTTTCGAAATCCATTACAACTTTTTAAAGCTCTTGAAAATTACTTGGAATTTTTAAATATACCCCTTAAATCTTTCAAATCTTTTGGAATTCATTTAAATGATTGAAATCTATTTAAAATTTTTTAAATAATAAAATAAAATAAAAATAAATAATAAAATAAAAAATACTTTGAAGTCCCTTCAAATTTTTTTCATTATTTGAAATAACCAAATACATTTTGAAATCCTTTGAAATTTTTCGAAATCCATTAAAACTTTTTGAAGCTCGCTGCAGAATTCTGTGGAATTTTGTAGAATGCCCTAGAATCTCTAAATTACATTCAAATTACTGAAATATATTTGAAAATCCTTGGAGTTAAAAAAAAATAATTTAAAATATTTTGAAATTATTTGAAAATTGTTAAAGCTCTTTAAAATCACTTGGAAATTTAAAGAAAAATCCTAGAAAAATGTAAATCCTTCGAAAGAATTTTAAATTCCTTAAAAACTCTTTAAAGCTCTGGAAGAATTCTTTGAAGTTTTAAAAACACGCGAAAATCTTTTAAAATACTCTAAAATATTTCAAATCCTTTGAAATCAATTATAACTTTATAAAGCTCTTGAAAATTTTTAAATTCCTTGGAATCTCTTAAAATATCCTAAAATATTTAACATCTTTTGCAATCTCTCGAAACTTTTTAAAGCTCTTTAAAATTCCTTGGAAGTTAAAAAAAAAAACCTAAAATCTTTTAAATCATTTGAAATTTTCTGAAATCCCTTGAAACTTTCTGAAATACTTAAAAATTCCTTGGATTATTTTAAGTACCCTCAGATATTTTAAATCCTTTAAAATACTCTGAAATCTTATAAATTCTTTGAAATTCCTATAAATGATTGAAATTAAATTAAATTACTGAAATTATTTCAAATACTTCGAAATCTCTAGAAATCTTTTTAAAATTTTGGTAATTTTTACAAATACCATATAATCTTTTAAACAAACAAATTGTTTAGATCTCTTAAAAAACCAAAAATCTTTCGAAATCTATTGAAACTTTTTACGATTTGAAAATTCCTGACAATAAAAAACCCCCACTAAGATCCTTTAGCATACCTGCATTCCTTAAAAACTCTTTAAAGCTCTTGAGAAATCCTTTGAATTTAAAAAAAAAACACGAAAATCTTTTTAAAATTCTTTGGAATTTCTTTAAAATTTCGAAATATTTTCAAAACTCTTTTAAATCTTTTAAAATACTCTACAATATTTCAAATCCTTTAAAATCCATTAAAACTTTATAAAGCACTTGAAAATTGTTTGTAATTAAAAAAAACTAAAATCTTCAAAATCCTTTGGAATGTCCCTTCATATTAATTAAATATTTTTTTAATTCCTTGGAATATTTTAAAATACCCTAAAATATTAAACATCTTTTGCAATCCCTTGAAACTTTTTAAGTCCTTGGAAGTTAAAAAAAAACAAAAATTTAAAAAAATCATTTGAAATTTTCTGAAATCCCTTGGGGTATTCTTTTAATTTCCGATTTGAAAATTCCTGGCAATAAAAAGAAACCCACTAAAATCCTTTAAAATACCTTCAAAATATTTTAATTGAAAAAAAAAAATTCTAAAAATATTTCCAAATCCTATAAAATGTTTTGAAATTCCGTATCACTTTTTAAAATACCCTAAAATTTTTTTTAATCTTTCAGAATATCTTCAAATTATTCAAATCTGTTCAAAAATCCTTTGAATCATTTAAAATACCTTAATATATTTTAAGAGAATCCAAGAAACTTTAGAAATGACTTCAATGGTTTTTAAAACATGATTTAATTTCTTGAAAAAAGTACCTAAGAAATAATTTCAGGGAAAAAATGATTAAAAGTGACTTTGTGGCTGTCCTGATTAATTTTTGAATTTTTTCTTCTTCAAAATCCCTGACTTTTCCCTGATTTCTAAGTTTTTCCTGACCTGCGGCCACCCTAACTTATCTAGTTTCAACCAAAACCCTGAGTTTCACATATTCATGAAATGAAAAATAGATGCTTATTTAAAGAAATGAAGATACAATTTAAATTGGAAGGGAAACGGAGAATGCAGATAGGCAAGCAGATACTATTTCAGGTTCAATCTGGAATACGATCAGGTTTTTTTGCGCTTTGGGAAAAAAATTCGTTCTCAATAGAAACAACGATTTTTTTTATATGATTTTCTTGAAGCATTGAACACTTAAAACATCAATTTCAGTTCCAATATTTCAGTTCTCAAAAATCGAATATCCCGTATTTTAATTTAGATAATAATTTTCTTCGCACATAATACTATTACCAAGAAATCATTTTGAGCTGTGCGGAAGATTGAATTAAATTTTGTAATATAACAGTGCGGTAACTTTCAAGACCTAGTTCTTCTCGAAAAATTCAAAGTCTCGTGATGTAGAAAACTCGAAAAACACATCACAACTTCGAAAATTTTCGCTATTTTTAAATTTTTTTTACAAAAAATATCATTTAATGATATCAACTCCACTGTACCCCTTTAAATCTATTTTATACGTATTCTGAGATAAAAAAAAAATATAAAAAATTTGTATGTATGATCAATAGTGATTCAAAAATCGCCATGTCTGAAAAATTAAATGTACTTTTGGAAATTGTTGTTCCGTTTGGAACAAAAAGGATTTAATCATTTCAAATTTTTTATGATCAATTTAATATTTTTAAATAATTTACTTTTTCTTCTATAACAAATTAGGCAAGATTATCTTAAATATTTTATTTTAATCACGATAACAACTAAGATATTTAGATTTTCACCTCAAGGAGGTAGTGTATGATTTCAAACAATTCGATTACATTTTTTCTTTATTTGCAAAACCACATTGCATTTTTCAAACTTAAAATTTTTTTCACCACCTTGACGATCAACTCGACGCTGAATTAGCCAAAAATTACAATATCATGCATTTTCTAAAATTATAATAACAGAAATATGACACTAATTTAAAAAGACCCTTACCAACAAAAAAAAACTTTAAACAAATCAAATATAAATGTAAACCCATTTTTGTTTTGCCAATAAATAGGATTCATCACATTTTCGGTTAAATTCTGACAAAAATCACAATAAAACTAATAAATGCAAATATTAAACAAGTAAACAATAGTCAATCATATTTGATTTTGATTGTTTTTTTAACTACAATTGATAAAACTCTCAAAATTCTACTACATAAAGAATATTATTATAAGTATAAAAGCAGCAAACTTCATTTCAGGACAAAAAAGAAATAAATCCTGTATTATTTTCAACATTAATAACCCTTTTCTAGAAACATTTTGCACTGACATTGTTTATTCATTAGCACGAAAATTGGGCTTTTTTAATGATAATTATTTCTGATTGTATTTATTAATCGCAAAAGTAAAAACCACTTTAAGTATAAAAGTATTTTCGTGTTTTAAGTCAATAATTTTTTTATAATTTCTGATAAATAAAAAATGCCAACGTAAAATATTGATTAAAAAGGTCAAAATTAAAAGAAAGGCAGAAACTTTATTCACTTACTTGTCCTGAAATAAACGTTGTTCTCACCGATCGTATCCAATTCTAAAGTAAAAAAATTAATTGTAAAGTAAAGCATATTTTAGGGTATCTACTATTTTTTGCCCACCAAATTCTCGAACAATTCGAGATCATAAATGATATGCCTAAATGGTATAATTTATTGCAAATAAAATATTTTTCTAATGCATAATTTTAGGTAAATTATTAATTTATTGTATAAATTTGTATTCTTTTACAGTTTTTAAGTTCTGGGGAAAAGGAATATTGTTTTGTCAAGAATGTGGTGTCGTTTTCTATTTTTTTTTCAAGTTTTAAACTTCTCTACTAATTATATAATTTTTTATAACTTGCCGGACTCCGACTAGAAGTTGAAAATTCTACTTTTTGGTACAAAATTGAACTATTTGGTTAAATATTAACTTTTTTTTGTTGACAATTTAATTATTTTGTAGAAAAATCAAATATTTGGCTCCTTTTTGGTTGAAAATTCAAATATTTTCTTGAAAATTCAACTTTTGCGGGAAAATTTTTGGTTAAATATTAACTTTTTTGCTGAAAATTTAATTGCCTTTGATACAAAATTAATATTATTTTTTATAAACAATCAGCTATTACATTTTTCGTTGAAAATTAACTTCGTTGTTGCAAATTTATATATTCTTTGTCTATTTAAATAATAATAATTTTGATTTAAAATAAAAAAATAGTTGAAAATTCAACTATTCAATTTTTCAATAAATATTTGTCCTTTTTAGTCGCAAATTCAATAATGCTTTTAAATTTATCATTTTAGCTGAAATTCTATCTCTTTGTTTAAAAATTAAAATATTCTGCTGACAATGCGTTCTTTTTTATTTAATTCAAATCTTTCTGACCTAAAATTGAAATATTTTTTTATTTAAAGATTTAAGATAATAAAAATCGAAACAAAATATACATGTTTGAAGATTTCGAAACAAAAAATTTAGAAATTTGTCAAGAATTTTAAAAGGTTTTAAGAGAATAAAAAAAAGTTCTCAAGATTACTGCGAAAATTTTGAATAAATGTCTTTTAAATTTACCTCAAAATAATAATATTACTATATGATTAAAAATTAAATTTTTTGTTTAAAATTCATATTTTATGGTTAAAAATGTAAACTCTTTTGCAGAAAATTCGTCTCTTTCTGAAAATATTTAATATTTTTTTGTTAATAATACAACTGGTGAATTATCGACAAAATAAATCAACTTTTAAAAAATATTCTACTAAAAAGTACAAATTTTTAACCAAAAATTGAATAGTTTAATTAAGGAATTTTTACAAAATAGTTTTAATGTAGAACAGTTAAATTCAATAAAAAAGAAATCTTCAACAAAAATGTTGAATATTTAACTAAAACATATCAATTTTCTTCGAAACAATTTTACTTCTAATCAATTTGTTAAATTTTCAACCAAATCAATTAATTTTTAACAAAATACATCAATTTTCAACAGAGAATATTAATTTTAAACCAAAAAATATTTAAATTTTAAATTTATAACAGTTAAATTATATTTAAAAAATCGAATTTCCAACAAAATTGTTTAACTTTCAACTAAAGCGTATTAGTTTTTAATGAAGCAGTTAAATTTTCTACTGATTTTGTTAAATTAAACAATAATGCTAATTTCAACAAAAAAAAAGTAATTAATTTCCCACAAGTTAGTTGAATTTATCAAAAAATACCAATTTTGAAAAAAATACTTGAGTTTTCAACATCTTAATTTTCAACGAAACAATTGCATTTATAAACAAAATAAAAATTATTTTTTCCTACCGAAATAATGCATTTTTAAAACAAACATTCTCAGCGAGGAGATTAATTTTCAACAAAAAAGATTATATTTCAATTAAAAATGTAATAAATGACATTTCAACCCAAATACTTAAATTTTAAATGGAGAACACACAAATTCAACAACAAAAAGACGAATTTTTAACAAACCTGTTGAATTTTCAGTGATAAAAAATAATTTCAACGTAAAAAAAAATTCCACAAACTATTTTCACTTTCAACAAAAAATATAATAGTTAATATTTTAATTAAAATATATTTAGATTTGTAATTCAGAAATAATAATATTTAAATAATTAAGTAAATAAAATAGTTTTGCACGACGCAAATTTCAAAATCAAGGTCAATAATTTATTGTTGGCTTTTCATTTAAAACTTTAGAATTTCAGAGCACATATAAAAATTAATAACATTCAAGTGTTTATAGTAAACCACTAATCTTTAAAGAAAATGAGGAATTAATACTTATTCCCGACTTTCAACACACAATCTTTAATAAATTATAAATAACATACTGTTTACATTTATTAAATTCCACGCTACCATATTGACTTTTTAATTGGGTCATGTTGATTTTACTATTTTGGAGTGGAACCCAAAAGTTTGAGGTTAGAAATCGTGTAACCCATACTGAATATTTACAAACTTTTGCATAAATTTGCCAGTATATTTTTCAGACCAAATTAATGAAAACAAATCTTAATGTTATTCTATATATGTATATGAAATTCAGGGTGTCAGGTTAGATTTCACTTTATGTATAAATCCCCTTGACTCAAAATGTTCACGTAATATTCGAAAATTGTGGAACTCTCAGTACTAACGTTATGAAAATAATTGCACTTTTTAAAAAAGTTTTTAAATAATCGTGAGACCCATTGGGTCTTATAAAACACGGGAGGGGGTTCAGTGCCCGTCATGCTTCCTTCCACGATCACTATTTTCCTAAAGAAGCTACAGAAACCTACATATTAAATTAAGAAAATATTTAGAAAATATTTTTCAGTATTACAAACACACTTTAAACACGACTCAGATTACTCGCGTTGTTCGAAACTTTCTCTCTCTCTAATAAACAAAAATATTCGCACAATTAATCCACGCTCAACTGTCGCGATAACGTGATTAAACTTTCGAATTCAAAGTAAACACTTCACGAACAAATAGAATACGAAAGAAAGAACGGCTTTGGTGAGTTTTAATCGATTTCTATCGGGTTCTATCGTCAATTTAGATAAAGCTGTTTACCAACACAAATTTCTGGTCTTGTGCACAACTACACATTTTCCAGTCATTAAATAAATAAGATTCAAGGAAACAAACACTAAACTTTATAATATCATTACATTTGTGTTTCATATTTGCATATAACACTTATGTAGTTTGTAACCTAACCTCAATATATCCCTAACCTCCGTGACGTGGTCATCACAAATTCTCTAGTTACATAATGTAGTTACAAACCGATATCACATGACACTTCAACTTCACAGCCAATGTTTTATCTTCATTCCGTTAGGTAGGAAACTTCACAAAATAAAAAATAAAACTTGTATTTAAAACGAAAATTGAGGAAATCTATCCTCCGACCAACGCTAAGGACGCTAGCATGCCAATCCACTGCAAAGCACTCGCAACAACTCGCAAGATGGCGTCCACTGCAAGGTTGTATTCGTCGAGTTAAAACTCGCACGAGTGCTCGCGTGCCATTTCCAAATTATTTTACAAAAACTACGAAATTTTTCCCCTTTTTTTTATTTTTCATTCGCTGAAAAATCGATAGCCTATACCCAAACTTGATGAATTCAACTTTGCAATTTTGTCCAACAAATTATTTAACCTTGAAAATTGCAACATAACCTCCAAAATGACAATTTACGATTAAAAAGGATCGAAAACGATTCAAGAAGATAAACCTGTATTTATAGAAAAGGCTCGTTGAATCGTTTTCTCGCTCCGTAATGACATCGCCAGGAGCGTAACAAAATGGGGCGCCCTAGTAGTGATATCAATACTAATTATTATCAGGAATCATTTCGAGGTAAAAACTGCAATTGAAAGAAGAAAAAAATAATAGTCAAGAGAAAATATCCTTTTCTCTGAATTTGTCCTCATTCATCATACACACCCCCCCCCCCCCCCCCCCCCCCCCCCCCACCACCCCCCCCCCCCCCCCCCCCCCCCCTGCCCCCCGCCCGC